>SJYX01015122.1:100608-218941 GCA_006410675.1 Oreotragus oreotragus | reverse complement strand
GTCGTCAGACTTATACTCATCACTTTCACTTCTGGGTGAGGGCATGGGAGTAGTAATGTGGGTACTTGTGGTGGAATCGCTAAGTTGTATCTGACTCTTGCGACCCCACGGACTGTAGCCTTCCAGGCTCCTCTGTCCATGGGATTCTCCAGGCAAGAATACTGGAGTGGGTTGCCGTTTCCTTCTCCAGGAGATCGTCTCAACCCAGGGATTGAACCCGGGTCTCCTGCATTGCAGGCAGACTCTTTACCGACTTGAGCTACAAGGGAAAAAGCCAAGTCCATTCACAGCAAACAGGTGAGTGAGGAAACGTGAGAAGATGAGAAGAACATAGGAAGGTTTGGGGAATATTTAGGCAAGTCTCCATGGGCTGAGGTAGCTCTCTTCTCACCTGAAGGAAGGAATGCCTTCAGAAAAGGAACCATTGGTGGAGGGCTCTGTGCGGGCTCTCGGCTAACTCTGGGACCTGGAGACTAATGAGGACAGCACCCTCCCCCAGCAGCTCATCGAGTGGACCCCAGACCTAGAAGTGGGGACACCAATGGACATGGAGCTGAAGCTGAGGGTCCTTGAGTCAAAGTTTCTTCTAAAGGAAGCTCTTGTGGGAAGATCAGCAGTCCTTTCTCCTCTTGTTCTAACTTTCGAGCAAGCACATCCCAAAGGTCTCCTGCAGCATCACCTGGACTCTGGATGGTTCTGAGCAGGAGAGAGAGTTCCCTTCAAGGCTTCCCCGAGAGAGACTTGATATGAAAGCAGCAGCTGCCTTAGAACCAGGAGCCGGGCAGGAGTGCCCTTCAGCCCCTGACCACCCCCTTCTCTCCACCAACAGTGCTCTGCTGCTCTCCCAGGAAAATAAGGAACCAGAGGTTTCCTGACAACTTGGAGAGAAATCACACTTCTCTTCAAAGGAATTAAAACCGTGCCCACGTCATCCTTCATCCTGCGTCCAAGAAAAGCCTCTTCTGCAAAAGTATAAGGAAAAGACAAGACACCCTCCTTCTGCCTCTGTGACATCAGAACCAGCCATCCTGTGGGTGGACGGCTGGGGTTGGGGGCCAGTTGTCATGTGTCATCAGGCAGGAGTCACCTGCTTCCTATGTGGTCTCCTGTGTGGTTTCCCATCCTGTTAGACCTGATGGAAAAAGACCTCGCTTTGCCTGCATTTCTCCAAGGCCCTTCTGGGTCTAACCTTCATGGTTCAAGGTTAATGAAAAAAAAAACCCAGTCTGGGTTTCCCTGGTGGTCCAGTAGTTAAGACTCTTCCTGCCAATGCAGGGGACATGGGTTCCATCCCTGGTCCAGGAAGATTCCCACATGCCTGGGAGCAACTAAGCCTACGTGAGCCACAACTATTGAGCCTGTGCTCTAGAGCCCAGAAGCTACAACTACTGAAGCCCTCAAGCCCTAGAACCTGAGTTCCACAAGAGAAGCCACCGCAATGAGTAGCCCCCCACCCACCGCAACTAGAGAAAAGCCTGCACATAACCTTGAAGATGCAGCACACCCATAAATAGATGACTAGATAAATCTTTAAAAACAAAAAAACCCAGTCTGTCCCAGAGGTCACACGGAGGTGGTGCGGTTGTGTTAGGTTGTGGGAACAGCGGAGAGGCAGAGAAGGTGGCAGGCTGGAGCAGAGACCTGGCGGTAGTCTTGAGGGTTTTCACCTTCAGAGGAAGCAGATTTCTGGGCCATTGTAGACAGAGGCTTTGGGGACAACTTGGGGCCCATCTCGGTTCTCTCCCCGTGGAGACAGCATGCTCCATAAAGGGTTTTTCTTTTTCATCTTCCTCTTTTGCCGCCTCCTCCTTCCTCCTCCTCTTCCTCTTCTTTTTTGTTTGGTTTTTAGTTGCTGTTGTTGTTTTAATTTTCCTGCTTGTCACCCTTCTTCCTGGAAGAGCACTATCTCAGAATTCAAGGGTCAGGCGTGGCGTCGAGAAAGCGGACCGCCTGTCCTCCCACGGGTGGGTGTCTGACTGCCCTGCTGTGGCTGTACTCTGTTAGATCACTGCCCAGGGCACAAGTTCTGGCATCTCCCTGAGTCACCCCATCTTGGGATTCCACATTTTAACTTTTCCTCAGCACTAACTGCCATCTCCCCTCCCTTAACTTAAGCCCAGGACCCGTCGCTGGGTCTCGGGTGGGTTTGGGGAAATAAGGTATTTATTTGCACCTGCCCACTGTTGCCAAATGTGCCCCTCAGGGGGTTGGCTTCTCATGGTCCCGGGGAGGCCTGAGCAGAGCTGAGAAATGGGCAGTTTGCCGTCCAGCAGCCCATCCTGTGATTGGCAGCTTCATGGGCTGGTGTGGTGCTACCCATCTGCTGCCCACGGCTCAGGGACCACCCTGGGCACCTGGCCAGGCTTTGTGACCCCATCTCGTCACCTGGGCCTGCAGGTCTCACCTCCCACAGGAAGCAGTGTCTCAACTCTCAGAACCCTGTCTTACAAAGGGGCCTCAGGAGGGATTGCAGGCCTCTCCCACCTTCCCCAGACCACCCCGCTCCCCCAGGCACCGAGGTACATTTAACAACCATCCCTGGCCCCTGGGAACTGTTGTCAAATCCAGTCATTGGTTCTAGGGATCTCACAGAGGGGTGGGGATGTCACACCGGCTGAAAGGGGGTTACCACAAAGGGGCCTCAGGAGGGATTGCAGGCCTCTCCCACCTTCCCCAGACCACCCCGCTCCCCCAGGCACCGAGGTACATTTAACAACCATCCCTGGCCCCTGGGAACTGTTGTCAAATCCAGTCATTGGTTCTAGGGATCTCACAGAGGGGTGGGGATGTCACACCGGCTGAAAGGGGGTTACCCTGGGGGGAAGCAGCACCTATTAAATCTCAAACAGGGGGCTTCCCTGGTGGCTTAGTGGTGAAGAATCCGCCTGCCAATGCTGGAGACACAAGTTCCATCCTCGATCTGGGAAGATCTCACATGGCAGAGCAACTAAGCCCATGCACCCCAACTACTGAGCCTGTGCTCGAGGGCCCGGGAGCCGCAAGGACAGAAACCCTCAAGCCTAGAGCCAGTGCTCCGTGACAAGAGGAGCCCCGGCAATGAGAAGCCCGCACATCACGACTGAAGGGTAGCCCCACTTGCTGGCCCTTGTGTTCTGAGATGCTGCTCTTCCAGGAAGAAGAGTGACTAGCAGGGAAATGAAACAACAAGAACTAAAAACCAAACGAANAGCCTAGAGCCAGTGCTCCGTGACAAGAGGAGCCCCGGCAATGAGAAGCCCGCACATCACGACTGAAGGGTAGCCCCACTTGCTGGCCCTTGTGTTCTGAGATGCTGCTCTTCCAGGAAGAAGAGTGACTAGCAGGGAAATGAAACAACAAGAACTAAAAACCAAACGAAAAAGAAGAGGAAGAGGAGGAGGAAGGAGGAGGCACCAAAAGAGGAGGAAGAAGAAAAGCCCTTTATGGAGCACATTGCCTCTACGGGTGGAGACCTCCATGCAGTGACAAAGACCCAGCACAGCCAAGAATAATAAATAAATGATCCCAAGTAGGGAGAAGCAGGGGCTGCGCTGGGGCAGGACCAGACCGCAGACTCCCGTACTAGCTTCCTGGAGCTCCCCCACAGCTATTGCTCTGGGATGTCTTCTCTCTCCAGATCCTGTGTTCCTGACATAGTTATAAACCTGTTATGTCAAATGTCATCACTAAAATGACAGCCAAGGTAAAAAAAAAACCCAAAGGTAAATATATATATATATGGTAAATATATTTATATATATGTTTATATTGGTTTTTATATATATTTATATATTTAAATATATATAAACCAAAGATATATATATTATATATCTATAATATATAATATATATAAATATATATATACCCTATATATATATATCAGTTCAGTTCAGTTCAATCACTCAGTCGTGTCCGACTCCTTGCAACCCCATGAATCGCAGCACCCCAGGCCTCCTTATCCATCACCAACTCTCATAGTTCACTCAGACTCACATCCATTGAGTCAGTGATGCCATCCAGTCATCTCATCTTCTGTCGTCCCCTTCTCCTCCTGCCCCCAATCCCTCCCAGCATCAGAGTCTTTTCCAATGAGTCAACTCTTCGCATGAGGTGGCCAAAGTACAGTTTCAGCTTCAGCATCATTCCCTCCAAAGAAATCCCAGGGCTGATCTCCTTCAGAATGGACTGGTTGGATCTCCTTGCAGTCCAAAGGACTCTCAAGAGTCTTCTGCAACACCACAGTTCAAAAGCATCAGTTCTTTGGTGCTCAGCCTTCTTCACAGTCCAACTCTCACATCCATACATGACCACTGGAAAAACCATAGCCTTGACTACACGGACCTTTGTTGGCAAAGTAATGTCTCTGCTTTTCAATATGCTGTCTAGGTTGGTCATAACTTTTCTTCCAAGGAGTAAGCGTATATATATATTTACCTTTGATTTAAAGTAAATATATATATATATGGCCTTGGGCAATTCTAAAACAATTATCCTTAGCCCAAAGAAAATGTGGCCATTCCTCTGAACCATGTAGTTTATGGTGGAAGAGACGTTAGAGGTCGGCTGGTCTGAGTCACTCCCGTTGCCCTGAGGCTGGCCCTGGCTCTGTCTCTCCCCACATTCTCCACTTGCTCTGCTTCCGTCCTGCCTCCTGTCTCATTGGTGCCCTCGTCACTCAGTCCTCCGCACTGGAACCCGCAGGTCCTCCTCCGTGTCCTCTCCCGCAGCCCTTCCATCAGACCCGTTTCGGAATCTATGCATTTTCTCTCAGAAACGGCTCACGAACATGGCTCCGCTCTGCCCTTAGATCAGGCCATCGTCATCCTCCTTTGGCCCGGTGTGGTGCTGCTTCTCCTCAGCTCCCCGCCTGGGCCCGTCTTCTGCGTCTGTCATCCACCCAAAGATGAAAACCATGGAGTGAAAACCGGGACTCCTTAGCGGCGCCCCCTCAGCCGTCACGGCGCGCCCTGCCCGCTCACCACACGCCTCTCACAGGCGCTTCGCGAGGCGCCCCCGGAAGGGGATTTGGTTACACAGGAAACGGCTCCACCACGGGGGACGGCGAAACTGGGAAGCCACACCGAGGCCGGAGTGAGGCCCCTCTAAGAGGACTCACAGCGGGAAGCTGCCCACCCGCTCTAGAGCGGACGGGCCGAAGAGAGGAGATGGTGCTTCCAGAGCTTAGGAGCTGGGGACCTGTCTGCGGAGCTCGTCCACGGAGAGGGCGGCCATTGGTGGGGATGAAAGCCGCGGAGGAGCCCAGTCACTGTTGAGATGCTGCCCAGCACCGAGGGATGAGGGGACAACCGTCTACGTCTCCGTTCCTCCCACCCTGCAGTCTCCCGCCAGTGTCTCGCCTTGGCTGAACCGAGCCAGAAGCCAGGGAACCCTGCAAACAGTGTTTTGGGGGGCAGCTCCCTTCACAGTGCAGACCAGGGCAGAGGGTGGATCTGAGAGCGCACGGGCAGGTGACTGGTGTGTTCACCCTAGTTCCAGGTTCAGCTACAGTTAATCATTAAACTGCTCCAGAACTTTGTGATACCCTCTGGGAAATGGTTTTATCTCCTTCATTTTAGAAAATGCCTCCTCCTTCTGCAAGACCAATGGGGATGTTTTCTTCTCTCTGGAATCAGCACACACCTCAGAAAGTGTTAGCTACCCCTCACCTGGGCTCCAGCAGCTTGTTTAAATCTCTCTTGATGGGACTTGCCTCCAAAGTGTTGTCATGTATCATTCCTGGGTCTGATTTCCGCTGCTCCTCTTGGAGACCCTCAAGGGCAGACGTGTTGTCACAGGTCTACATGGGACCCAACCTGGGGCATGTAGGTGCTGATTCCATGAAGTCATGTACAAACAAGGAAGCCCTGGGGTGTCTCCCTGCCATGTCACAGCAAGTAAGTGGCAGAGCAGGGCTTGAGCCCAGGTCTCCAGTCCAGTGCCCTTTTTACTCTAGGATTTGATCTTGAATTTTCAAGGATCAGAAATTGAAAACCATGAAGACAGTTCCTAGGCTTATGTATTATGAAGTAAAACATGATATATAGAAGCATTCCTGAGTCTTCCAAACCTTAATTAATCTGTATGATATGCTGGGAGACTGTGGAGATGGTGTGGGCAGTAGGACACAGACCTTCCTATTTTTTTTGTTACACCCGAGACTGAATTCTGCTAGACTTGTGTCCTTTTGATTCTAACTAAAAGCCAAATGCATGCTGTTTCAGAATGTTAGTTTATTTATTATGTGTTCCCCAAAAATGAATAAGAAGACATATCTAAGTGAAGAACAGTGGGGTCAAGTTGAGGCCCGGGATCTACCAGATATTAAAGCACATGACAAAACGTCTCAAGAAAGGAAGAAAGAAGGGAAGGGAGGAAGGGGAAGAGAGAGGAAATAATTTAAATAGCGACATCACAGACTGTCTGGAATTTCTAGAAAATTCTCAGCTAAAAGATGCATCAGTTTATTAAGCTTAAAAATAACATTTAAAACAACTCAGTATGAGTTCTTAGGGAGCAGATGGGATATAATTTTCTCTTGTCTTTTTTGGTTTGAGTTAATAACTCTTTAGTAGGAGGGCCATTATAATTCCATTGATGGCAAGAATAAGGCACTGTTTACTGCAGTAAGGAGATACACACGCTCTAAAAGTAATTTTGATGATTTTTTTTTTTTTATTTGTAAGAACTGAAATCTTTGGCTGTTCCTGTTACATAAGCTATTATACCCAGAGGGGAAAGATTTTAATAAAATGGAGCTCTTACTCATTTCCACTAAATAACCTCCTAGGAATGACAGAGTGCCAGCTGGAAATGTTGAAGTGGTTAGAGAAATGTATTTGTTAGACAAAGAAACATCAGCCTTTATAGTTCTATTATTGGGGCTCTCTAACGTCAGCAAGCACAGTGCATCGATTCCATTTTTGGAGCTGAGTCACAGGCCTGACGGAGCTTCAAAGGAAGGAGACAGACCCTGCCCTGGGAAAATTTACTGCTTGGTTCTGCTTGGCTAAGAACGTTGCCCTGAAACATTGCAAGTCTTTATTGTATAGCAGAAAACAGGCGCTTATTTTTTGGTGTGTCTATGCATCACGGACTCGATGGATGTGAGTCTGAGTGAACTCCGGGAGTTGGTGATGGACAGGGAGGCCTGGCGTGCTGCGATTCATGGAGTCACAAAGAGTCGGACACGACTGAGCGACTGAACTGAACTGAACTGAACTGAATGAGATGAAAATTTGATGGCTTAAGGACATATATTGGACAAGACAACATCTTGGAGAGTGAACAAGGTCAGTGGATGACCTAGGCATACTGACCAGAGCCGGGCCAGACACACAGTGGTGGGGTGAGTGTGGTCCTCTGTGGGCCATTCAGCAGGTGGAAGGAGACTGTCTGTGAGGGTCACATGCTGGGCCTGTCAGAATAAAGACTGACAAGGGGCAGGCCACCGGGCAGCCTGATAGAACAGTGGTCCCCAAAGTGGACTTCAAGGGACCTGAGGGTACTGGAGCGGCTGTTACTAGGAACGTGGGCTTCCTACAGCCAGTGGGCTCGTACGTCATTCAGGTATGTTTCGGCATAGAATTGACAACTTTCACTTGCAACTTTCCCCCACGGGGAGCAGATGTTTGGCATTTACCACCACACCATTGCCTGGAGCTCCCTGAGACCCTTTCAGGGGATCTGCATGAGTAAATTGTCTGCATAATAATACTAAGATGTCATTTTCCATTTTTACTCTCCTTTTATGAGTGTGCAGAAGCTACGTGACATGTGATAATGCAACACTGAATGCAGAGTAGATATGAATATCCAGCTATCCTCTCTTAAGCCCAAACAGAGATGTGCAAAACTATAAATGCCACTCTTCTCACTAATTTTTTTCTTTTGGAAAATGATTATTTTTCATAAAAATATGATTTATGTTAACATATAACTGGCTCATTATGATCTTGTGTGTTTGCATGCTAAGTCACTTCAGTCATGTCCAACTCTTTGTGACCCTGTGGACTGTAGCCCGCCAGGTCTCTCTGTCCGTGGGATTCTCAAGGCAAGAATACTGGAGTGGGTTTCCACGCCCTCCTCCAGGGGATCTTCCCAACTCAGGGATCGAACCCACATCTCTATGTCTCCTGCATTAGCAGGCAAGTTCTTTACCACTGAGCCACCAGGGAAGCCATTCCCTTCTCCAGGGGATCTTCCCAACCCAGGGATTGAACCCAGGTCTCCTGCATTGCAGGCGGATTTTTTTTACCATCTGAGCCACAAGGGAAATCCCATTGTTATCTTAAAGTGAATTAATTAATTAAAGAGTTTTTTTTTAGTTTCTCAATTTTAATCTCAAATATGGTAAATATTAATACATAAAACCCACATAAGCAAAATCTCTTTAGTAGTGTGAAGTCACCCAGTCATGTCCAACTCTTTGTGACCCCATGGACTGTAGCCTACCAAGCTCCTCTGTCCATGGGATTTTCCAGGCAATAGTCCTGGAGTGGATTGCCATTTCCTTCTCTAGGGGATCTTCCCAACCCAGGGATTGAACCCGGGTCTCCCGCATTGCAGGCAGACGCTTTACCGTCTGAGCCACCAGGGATTTTATTTTGTGAAGTGGCTTTGGGTTCCTAACAAAATTGAGTGGAATAGAGAAAGATAGACAGACACGCAGATGAGTGCATCAGATTCTTGTGCTAAGAAAGAGGAGAGAATGTGGTGGAGGGGAACTCTAACTGCGTTTTGTACATCCTCCTGCCTTGTTCTGGAGTTGAACAGGCCTGCTGCATTAGGGTATCTCTGTGAGGGCCCAAATTTAGATGCTGTATGACTCAGACATGAGCCTGATCTTGAGAGAGGGTCCTCCAGGGGCAGAGAAAGCGAGCTGTCCTCCTGCTTGGGACTAGATGACACGGGGCAGGGCAGGGCAGTTGGGATAGGTTCTCCAGTCTTGGTTATCAGGTCGTGTGTGTAGATCAAGAGCCATGTCTCTTTATCTTCATAACTAAAATTTTGTTGAATCTCAAGAGTGAACCACGTTAAAAGGAGAAAACCACATCTTAGTCTGCTCACCCGCCACCCTTGAAGTTCTGGAGGAAGCACATACAAAGAGGAGAAAGGTGGAACTTCGGTCTTAAACCCCAGGATAAGGGGGAGAAAAAAAAAATCCCCTGGTCTGTCAAGCTTGTCCAGAGAGAAAGCTTGATTTTCTGAAAGAGGTCAGTTGCTTTCTCCGCTCCATTCGCCCGGGCCACAGCCCAGCTTTAGACCACAGCTGCCTAGGTCAGCCGCGGGCAGAGCTGAAGGTTGAGTGGGGCTGCTCCTCTCCCACCAATGTGGTCAGGCCACACACAGCTGCTCCCAGGACCAGCTGACTTCATCCGCTACAGGAGACTCATGAGGGATCCCAAGAACAGGCCAAAGCAAGCAAGCCTGAAGGCCAGGCCTTCCTGTACCACAACCACACAGAAGGACGCCACTCCTGTCCTTTCACCAAGGACCACCCATACTCTCACCGTTTGCAGAGGCAGAGAGCATCACTCCTGGCACTGGGCCAAGGGTAGCAGCATGCCTGTGGGGCAGGCAGAGCTCTTGTCAACCTGGGGACCATAAGTGGGGGTCCCCCAGGGTCCTTAAAGGTCCAGGTGTGAGGTGTCTGTGCTATTTCATAGGTAGAAGGGTCTAGAGTTTTCATTAGATTTTCAAAGGTGGGGGAATCCTTGCTCAGAAAAGGTTAAGAATCACTGTGTTATGACTCATTTATTTTTGTAACTGGAAGTTTGTACCTCTTAATTTCCCTCCCCTATTACTACCCTCCACCACCACCAAAAAAAAAAAAAGAATCTCTGTGTTGGAGGCCAACACTGCTTATAGCTGCCCTGTTGAGGGTTTTGGAAAAAAATTTCATTCAATAACATTAACTCAGCAAATAGGTGAGTTGTTCTCCATGCCTGGCTTGGTGCTACAGGCTGGAAACGCAACAGTGAGCAAGACCAGATGCTACCTGTTTGTCACGGAGGACCATAGATATAAATAAAATAACCACACAAATGCATATCCAGTCTCAAATCAAGCATTGCTCTGAAGGGAAAGAACCTGGTTCTATAATAGATACAACAGTGGGTGAGTAGCTTTTTGGTTTTGTATATTTTTAAATTTTTGGATAGGTAATATATTCATGTTCAAAAATTCAGTAGAATTATATAGCAAAAATTCCACCCCTCACACATACCTTCACTCATACCTACAGCTACTCCATGGAAGCTTTAAGTGTTTTACAGACTAGTGAACTGGCCTCCTGACAGATTAGGGGAAGAAGAGAAAGCTTACCTGAGAATATGAAACTTGAAATTTGAAACACGAATGTGAGTTAATTAAGTGAAGAGAAATGGAAGGGGATGCGGGGAAGCACAGAGGCAACAGCTTGTGCAAAGGCTCTGGGGCTGGAGACAGCAAGATATATTAGAAAAAAAGCCTGTGTGGCTGGAGCGCATGAAGCAAGGGGAGGGGACACCCAGGAAGCTACTGAGTGAGGAGTATGCTTAGCACTGTGGGCTTTAACGTAAAAGCCCTGGGAAGCTACGGAATGATGAAGGGACCTTCCCTCATAGTGTTTTTGGGAAAATATCACCCTGGCTATAGTACGGAGAATAGATTGGAAGGAAAAGCAGTTAATGGGCTTTTATTCAGCTCAAGTGAGAAATGGTGTGGCTTGGTGGTGGTGATATATCTATATATTTTTCAAGAAATATATTGGCGTGCAAGATTCTTGCTTGTCAACGCAACATTAGTTTCAGTTTTCTCAACTGAGTGGAAGAAAAATCCATAACGAGTTTATTCAGAATGTAGTTAACACTTGGCTCTATTTTGTCCAAGCATATAGCCCCACTGAAGGATAATTTAGCTCTTTGATGGGCGAAGAGCTGAAGTCTCACACAACACTGCTCAAAGTCATCTGGTTTAGACTCCCACCCGAGCACCCCAAAGCCATCTAGCTCCCTGCCCTGGGAGCCCTCCAGTGGCGGGAGGTTGTCCCTGTTACACAGTCAGGGCAGCAGGACCCTGCGGGTGATGTTCACCTATTAGGGAGCAAATGGTTAAAGCACCTGGTGGCTGCGGTGGCTTTGGTGCTTGCACGCTGAGTTTTCCTTCTCTCCTGACCCCCAGGATGGCCTATGCTGAGGAGCAGGGAGGTGTGCCCTGTGGTTTCACCCGCCAGAATTCTGGCAACTCCATTTCCCTGGACTTCGAGCCCGACGCGGAGTACCAGTTTGTGGAGCAGTTGGAAGAGCGCTACAAGTGTGCCTTTTGCCACTCCGTGCTGCACAACCCCCACCAGACAGGCTGCGGGCACCGCTTCTGCCACCGCTGCGTGCTGTCCCTGAGGTGAGCGGGCGGGGCCTCGGCTCCGGCCCGCAGCGGCCAGCGCGCTCCCGGGAGCCGTCGTCCGTGGCCGCTCAACTACCATCAGGGCTTCGGGAGTTGCTGTGGTTGCCCACAGCACCACACATATGAGGACGGGCTTTCCCAGGGCCCTTCTCAGAGCCTGAGGAGTATAACCTTCGTTTTCTTCCCGCTATCCTATTGATCGTCACCTTTTCTTAGAATTCAGACCACACCTGTTTTGCACGTGAGGGCCAACTTCGGCGCACAGTCTACACGGGGAAGGACCTGTCTCCCAAGAGGGTCTTTCTTGTAGGCACGCCGGCCTTCGCCTGCCTTGAGGCAGGGCACAGAGGTGAAGAGTTAGAGGTTCAGTGTGAAACAAGACCCTCTAGAATCTTCTATTCTAGTGGAGGAGCCAGGTGGTGGTACAGTGTGATAGCATAGGACCGCCAAGTGAACGTTGGCAGAGAACGTTTGACTCTGCCTGTGGGACTCCCTCTTGGACGCACATCCTGGAGGATGAATGGGACTTTCAGGACTTTCACTGAGGAGGTGCTGAAATCGGGGTACCAGAGGGCCCCTTCTGGAAAGAGGGAACAGCATGAGTAAAGATGGGCCTGGGCTGCCCGAGGGGAACTTCAGGGGGTCAAGTGTGGCTGGAGCGCTGGGGCTGCTCTTAGAAAGGTTGTTGAGGTCAAGCCTTAACTCTGGCTTCATTTTGATTTTTCTCTGCAGAGAACTGGATGCAGTCCCACTCTGCCCTGTAGATAAGGAGGTGATCAAATCTCAGGAGGTAAGACGATCCCTGGTTTGGGATGGAGCAGCCAGTGTCCTGGGTTGAACTGGACAGAGGAGTTGGAGCAGGAGAGCAGGAGGGGGACCCTTCCTTGGAGTCCAGATTCCTCTGCTGTGTGGTCACGTTGGACCCCACTCCCACCGCTGTTCGAGAGAGGAGTGTTTGGGTCCTTACTGAATCCCCAGGTCTTCTTTCCCACATCCTTTTTACCCTCTTTCTACCTGAGCTCCAGTTACTGTGAGTTGCTTGCAGAAATGAAACATCCTGTTTCCTCCAATTCACTTTCTCATCTGTTTAGTCTCTCAAACTTTCTTTTATTAAGTCTAACAATAGCTTTATTGAGATACAATGCATATGCCATAAAATTTGCCTTTAAAGTGTGCATGTTTCTGGGGTGTGTGCCTAGGAGCGGAATGACTGGGTCATGTGATAACTATGTTTAACATTCTGAGGAACCGCCAGGTTGTTTTCCTAAGCAGTATTCTTTCCAGCAAGGTATGAGAGTTCCTAATTTCTCTATATCCCTGCCAAAATTTGTTGTGGTTCATCTTTTTTATTATAGCCTTCCTAGTGGTTATGAAGAGATACCTCATGGTTTTGATGCTCTAGTGTTTGATGACATGGAGCATTATTTCATGTGCTTGGCTGATTGGATATCTTCTTTGTAGAGATTTCTATTCAAATCCTTTGCCCATTTTTTTAAGTGGGTTATTTGTCTTTTCAGTCAAAGGTACGTGTGCCTTCTCTTTGCTCTTATAATGCGTTTTCCATATGCCTAGCTGTACTTGTGTCTGCCTTACCCACTAGCCAGGGGTTGGCATACTACAACGTGGGATTTATTGGGACTGATCCAGCCTGCCACCTGTTTTTGTATGGCCTGTAAGCTAAGAATGGCTTTTATATTTTTAAATCATTGAAAAAAATCAGAAGAAGGGTACACAGGAACTCTGTACTATTTTTGCAACTTCTTGTGAGTCTATTTCAAAGTAAAAATTTATAAATCAAAAGAATAGTGTTCCGTAACATGTGAAAATCATATGAAATTCACATTTGTGCCCATAAATAACATCTTACGGGACACAGGCATGCCCATTCACTTAAGCATTGTGTACAGCAGGGCTGAATATCGGCAACAGAGGACATCACAATGTAGATGACAAAGCTGAAAATAATTTACTCTCTGACCCTTTACGGAGAAAGTTTGCCAACCTCTGGCTTGTGCTGAAACATAAGTCAGCAGAGTTTCAGTGATACCACCTGATGACTAATAACAACGCTTACCCTGGGACAGGAAGCGGAAAGCATCGCCCCCATTCACAGCCCCACCTCCTGACCTTTGAGCATGTGGGGTCAAGTTCACCACCAGATTTCCCCCAGCTTCAGCCTACTGCAGTAAGCATTGAATTACTTGGCTTGTATGTTTGGTGGCCTGTCAGACGTATCTGAGACGGTCTTTTCTTATATGGTGGCGAATCTGGTATTTCCATGCCAACCACTGACTGGAAGTTTCCACCCAACTTTTGAGATGAACTGAAGACCAAATTAATAATAGATTCCTTCACGTTGTTCTAAAGCTTTGGAGTGTGTGAATCTATTATGTTTATCTTTTAGGTGTTTAAAGACAATTGCTGCAAAAGAGAAGTCCTCAATTTGTATGTGTTTTGCAAAAATGCTCCCAGATGTAATGCCAAGATTACTCTGGGACGATACCAGGTTGGTATTACTCATGAACGGTGTCTGACATTTTCCAGTGTCATGTACTGAACACATTTTTATGTGTCAGTTCCTGGGCTAAGCGTGGTACAGGGTTTTGGTGGGCGGCCCTCAGAGAATTTTTGTCTAGCAATACCGTTGGCTCCAGTGTAGCAGGCCAAGGGCTAAAGTATGAAATGAATCTCACAAGAAGAGATTCATTTTGTATGGAACACATGGAGAACATACCAATGTGTGCTAGACCTTGAATTACGGGTCAGGGTTCATTGATTCAAAAGAGAATGGGACATGCTGGGCAACAGAAATGGTCAAGCCAAGGACACGTCATTTTGGAAAACTGTGAAGGACTTGGGATTCCAGGGCATGACTGCAGAAAGACATAGTTGTAAGGGGTCCCTGCTGGGGAGCATTTCAGGTGCTGGAGTGCGTATTTCCTGGCTGCTATGGGCCCTGCTCTCTTAGAAGTTATGATCTAAAGGAAGATGACGCAGACCAGAACAAAGCTGGGATGCAGTGTGAAGGTGAAGCGTGGGTAAGAGATACAGGCAAACAAGGTATGGGGGGGTGACGGGATGTCAAGTTCCTTTCAGATGAAACTGCCCTCTGTTACTCTCCCATCCATCAGCAGAAAGCCGTTAAATGGGAAGCAGGAAGCGTGGCTTTGCCAGAGCGGGCCCAGGTCAGGTTCCATCAGAATATGAGACAGGCGTCTCTAGCTTCCAGGGAACTGCTTGGAGACTGCTGCAAGTTTCCGCTCCCCGCCTCCCACACCATGCTGTGGAATGTATTTCTAGTGATCCAGTCCTTTCCCCAGCATTCCTCCAAACCCCCAGGCACTGAGCTCAGAAATGTGTAGATGATTTCCCTGTCAACCCAAGAATTTCTTTGGAAGTTCATGAAAGGTTTTTGTGTTTTCCTGAGACAGTCCCTCACCACTTGTTTTGATAGCCAGGTCTGATAGTAGGGTCCCTTGACCAACTTGGTTGTCACTAAGCCTGAGAAGGAAATGAGGCTTGAATGGCCATTGGTGAGCTCTCGTGACCAGATCATCAGCTTCTGGAGAATAGCGGATGGTTTCTCTTCACCTGTTTCTTTCATATTAGTATTTCCTCTTACTCCCTCTTCTCCATCACCTGTGTGGTAAGCTGTAGGATTTCACAGGATGCAGAGTCTTGATGAATGTTGACTGTTTTGGTGACAGCTGAGGGGTAGCATCCGTGAATTTTGGAGAAGATGTAGATTTCAGCTGTCACTGTCATTACTAGAGGCAAAGGAGAATAGCTATAATATTTATTTACCTCCTGTAGAAAAACTATGTGCCCTTTTTTTTTTTTTCCTTCAGAGGAGGGGTCAGCAAACTATTTCTCTCAGAAGCCAGATAGAAAATATTTTAAACTTTGCCAGCCAGTGTCTGTTGCAGCTGCGTGACTCTCCCATCTTGGAGGGAAAGCAGCCGTAGCCAACATGGGAAGAAATACGTGTGGGTGTTCTCAGTTACACCTTCTTTACAGAAACAAGTAGTGGGCCAGGTTTGGCCCAAGGGCTGTAGCTTGTCAGCCCTGTTTTAAAGGATCTTGTGGTGGAGAACAAGCCCACTAGGATTTTGATACCTTGTCAGCATCACAGGAACTTGCAGTGTTATCCCCAGGTCTTGTGAAGACTTGCCTGCTTGTAAAAGTCTGTAACATGAGCAACACTGGGCCGAAGGTTGTCCATGTCATCATTTTTAATGTGCTGGTTAAGAATGTCTCCTGACTTGACAAGGCTGACCCAAGCTTCTCCTGGGCCTGGGACTCTAATTCCCGAATTCTTCTCACTGCTCTGCTTTACTGCTTCTGGGACAGCTCCCTCTCCCTCTCTTTCCTTCCTCCAATCCTTCCCCTTCCTTCACTTACTTAGGAGCTGGCCGTTTCTTCTTCCCTCTCAGCCTTCTGTTTCAGCTTTTACCACCTGGTGCTTCCCTGGTGGCTCAGCGGTAAAGAAAACGCCTGCCAATGCTCGGGATGCAGGTTTGATCCCTGGGTCAGGAAGATCCTCTGGAGAAGGGCATGGCAACCCACTCCAGTGCTCTTGCCTGGAAAATCCCCATGGGCAGAGGAGCCTGGCGGGCTACAGTCCACGGGGTCGCAAAGAGTTGGACACGACTGAGCGACTAAACAACGACAGAGGGCAGAGATTTGGACTTGGTGCTGGGGGTGGGCATGGAGGGCGCACAAAAGAAATGACCTCGAGGAGCTGATATATTAATCAGCAGCGCTAAGGAAAATGTTCAGGGACTGACCTGAGAACGTGAGCAGGTTAGTAGATGATCTAAGATAAACTCAGCATGCTTCCTTCACCACCCATCTTCGAAGCCCTGTCCTCCAGACCAGGCTGGCTTTCGCAGCCTCCATGCAGACGGCCCTCTCTATGCCCTGTCCTCAGCAGAGGCAGCAGGTGGTTCCCCGCCAGCCCTCCCAGCTGTCCTCCTGCTGCCCCGGGGCCCTCCCCGCCTCCGCCCTCCCCAGGCCTTGCAGCCGCTCCCCTTCCCAGTGCCCTGCTCAGTGTGCCCCACTGGCCTGTTGCTGCCTGTTGCAGGACCACCTTCAGCACTGCCTGGTCCAGCCTGTGCAGTGCCCTAATGAAAACTGTCGGGAGCCAGTCCTTCGCAAAGATCTGAAAGAGCATCTGAGCGCATACTGCCGGTTTCGGGAGGAAAAATGCCTTTATTGCAAAAAGGATGTGGTAGTCATCAATCTACAGGTAAAAAAAAAAAAAAAGGACCTTTATGGGACTGAATTCTGCCTGAATGGTCACAGTGAATCAGATGGGGTACCAGAAGCACTTTTCTGAATTTATTTTTGTGCAGAAAGAGGTCTAAAGAATAACTTATCTGGAGGTTCTATAAAAAGCTGAAAGCCTTCTTGGTAGGACTCTTTTCATGTATCGTTGGCAAAAATGCTGTTTGATCACCTGCTGAGTGTGAGTGGGCTAGGAGTGACACTAGGAGCTGAGTCACAAGGAGGGGACCACACTCTCTGTCCTCAGGATGCTCTAATTGGCGAGGCAGGATGCAGGCGTAAGAAGAAAGCGTGGGTATCTTATGTGCCAAAGGAGCCAAGCCAGTGACGCGCATCGTCTGTCTTCTGTCAGCCCCGTGACCTCTGACCTTCTTTGGAATAATTGGAAAATTGAATTCATTTATACTGAGAAAACAGCCATCTGGAACCCTTTTGCCGCTAGGCTGTACCTTCTTGTAGAGGATGAGCCACATTGCATAGATCCCCAAGGGGTTATGTGTACACGCACTCTGAGGGCATACAGAGAGCCTTTGGAAGCCAGGTTGGCTTTATTTCAGCACCTTTTCATTGTTTCAGAATCACGAGGAAAATGTGTGTCCTGCCTACCCAGTATATACCAGAAGCACTTTTCTGAATTTATTTTTGTGCAGAAAGAGGTCTAAAGAATAACTTATCTGGAGGTTCTATAAAAAGCTGAAAGCCTTCTTGGTAGGACTCTTTTCATGTATCGTTGGCAAAAATGCTGTTTGATCACCTGCTGAGTGTGAGTGGGCTAGGAGTGACACTAGGAGCTGAGTCACAAGGAGGGGACCACACTCTCTGTCCTCAGGATGCTCTAATTGGCGAGGCAGGATGCAGGCGTAAGAAGAAAGCGTGGGTATCTTATGTGCCAAAGGAGCCAAGCCAGTGACGCGCATCGTCTGTCTTCTGTCAGCCCCGTGACCTCTGACCTTCTTTGGAATAATTGGAAAATTGAATTCATTTATACTGAGAAAACAGCCATCTGGAACCCTTTTGCCGCTAGGCTGTACCTTCTTGTAGAGGATGAGCCACATTGCATAGATCCCCAAGGGGTTATGTGTACACGCACTCTGAGGGCATACAGAGAGCCTTTGGAAGCCAGGTTGGCTTTATTTCAGCACCTTTTCATTGTTTCAGAATCACGAGGAAAATGTGTGTCCTGCCTACCCAGTATCTTGTCCCAACAAGTGTTTGCAGACCATTCCAAGAACTGAGGTAAGTGTAAATAATTCTCTCAGTGATTTTACATAAGATGAAGTTTCAGTAATCATTACCGTGTGTATTTGGTAAAATCCCATAGGCGGGAGCCCAAGGCTTGCCTTATCCCCATGAGGACCATGGTTTTGTCTTCCCTCACCTTCTCCCTGAGAATTCTTCTCCCTGAGAATTCTCCGTTTCCTTGTTAGCTCTCCTGGCCCCAGCCTCAGCTTGGCCTTTTTTCCTTCTGTTTCCTGTCTTCTCCTCCAGCTACCCTTGGCTCCCTGCTGACTGCAGTTATACCAGGTAGCTGGAGAGTCAGGATGCATTTCTACAGCCTGAGGCTGTCTATTTCACAGGTGGATGAACACCTGGCCGTGTGTCCTGAAGCTGAACAAGACTGTCCTTTTAAGAGCTATGGCTGTACTGTAAAGGTATGGAATGATTGTGTCTGTCTACCTTCTGCTGTATCATTCATTTGTCGAGTTCACTTTACTCTTTGATTCCATTCAGGATGCAGGACATTCAGTGTCTGTGAAACTGTAAGACTGGCAATAACCAGTGGTTACCAGTAGGGAGAAGGAAGATGGGAGTAGGGAATTAAGAAATGCAAGCTACTATGTATACAATAAATAAGCTACAAGTCTATATATAATGCACACAAGGAACATAGCCAATATTTTATAATAACTATATATGGAATAGAAAAAAAAAAGACTGGCAATTGTATTAGGGTTCTCCAGAGAAACAGGACAAATAGTTTATATATGCATAAAATGTATAATACCTGCTTTTTGAGGTTTGCTTATATCTGTGAAAATGAAAATGTGACCTGACACATTGACCTGGCAATTTTACTGCTAGGAATTTATTTCACAGATATCCTTTCATAAGTATGCAGTGATCACACACCCACACAAACACACATACACAACAAATATATCTTGTCCATGGAGGATAGATTCCAGGAGCCTCAGTGGATGTCTGAAACCATAGTTAGTACCAACCCTATATATACTATGTTTTTTCCCCTATAACATACATATGATAAAGTCACACATTTATAAATTAGGCACAGCAAGAGGATACCTGAATTGCCTGCATCATTTGGGGCCATTATTGAATAAATAAGGATTACTTGACCACAGCACTTGGATACTGCAACAGTTAAGCTGATAACCGAGATGACTAAGTGACTAATGGGTGGGTAATATGTATAGTTTGGATACCTGGACAGTGGGATCACTCACCTCTGGGGCAGGATAGAGCAGGAAGAAACAAGAGTGCCTCATGCTACTCAGAACAGTTCACAATTTAAAGTATGAATTATTTTCTAAAATTGTCTATTTAATATTTTTGGACCATGATTAACCATGGGTAACTGAAACCACAGATATCAAAACTGTGGCTAAGCTGGGACTACTGTATTTAGCAAAAAAAATCCACAAAAGTGAAATATATATATATATGTATATTCATATTTTGGAATACTGTGCGTCTGATAAAAAAGCATGAGGTAAAAAAAAAAAAAAAAGCATGAGGTATATATTTTTAAATTACTTGCACTATGACCTCACTGTGTTGAGAATGTATATATGTCTTCACTGACTGGTGAGTGAGACTAGGGAATTGGATGTGGAGGTGGAGAAAAAGGGACTTCTAATTTTCATTCTGCTGCTTGCTGTGTTGTTTGACACAAGCATGCTATACCATGCTCAGCAGCTTCAGTCCTGTCCAATTCTTTGTGACCCCATGGACTGTAGCTGCCAGGCTCCTCTGTCCATGGGATTCTCTGGGCAAGAATACTGGAGTGGGTTGCCATGCCCTCCTTCCTCCAGGTTATCTTCCCAACCCAGGGAACGAACCCATGACTCCTGTGTGGGGATGGCTGGGGGAGTTGTTGGCCCTCTTCCAGAGGGCCAACCCTCAACTGAAGGGAAATTGATGATAAATGTTTACTTAGAGTCTATGGGTCACCCATACCATTTGCTTTTATTAGTAATAGAGGCAACCTGCAATGAAAATTTAAGGATCAGGGAAAAAGTAACCATTTGTTCTTGCAAACATATAATTTTATTTTGAGGGCAACAAATTTGCATGGGCTGAAACTACAGTTCGGTTCACCTTCTGCCCATAATAGCAAAACAGTGATAAAAAGTGGGAGAGAGGTTTGCTCGGTAGGTGGTAGGAGTAACCCACCACCAAGGAGATAGGTTTTATATGGGAATAGTTGAGAGGTGATGATAACTACACTTAGCCCTCAATCATATGCTCTTAGAGCAAGGAAACGCTTCCCAGGTGGTACTAGCAGTAATGAATCTTCCTGCCAGCACAGAAGATACAAGGACTTGGGTTCAGTTCCTGGGTTGGGAAGATCCCTGGAGGAGGAAATGGCAACTCACTGCAGTGTCCTTGCCTGGAGAATCCCATGGACAGAGGAGTCAGGCGGGCTACAGTCCATGGGGTCACAAAGAGTCAGACACAACTGAACATCTGAACACAGCATAGGGCAAGGAAGGAAAACAGCTCTGAGAATTTTGACAGTGGCCTGACTCTCTGTGTCTTCTGGGTATCAAAGAATCGTAAAGATGTAACAGGGGCCTGGGAGGGATCCTTTTCCCTGAAACCCACCTTGAGACAAGTCAGCAAAGTTGTTGAAGTTCTGCTTTAGCAGAATGTCCTGCCACCACCCTCATGTTGGAAGCCTTTCAACAACTTGACTCACGTTTCTCTTTGTCTTAAAGGATAAACGGGGGAACCTGCAGGAACATGAGCGTTCGGCCTTACAGGACCACATGCTTCTGGTTTTAGAAAAGAACTTCCAATTAGAGGAGCAGGTAATCAAGGGTTCAACTATAAAGGGAGGCAACAGAATTGCTGGGATTTGTACTTGTTGGCATTTTTATAGTCTCCTCTGTTTTAAGTGGAAGTCTCCTGGAGGTAGATGTTTTTCTACTAAGTGACCAGACAGACTCCTAGGATTAGAGCACATCAAACTGGAAAGTGCCTTTGAGATCTTTGGGTCCAGCCTTCTCAACCAACAGATGAAATAGCCAAATTCAAAGAAATTTTACTGTGTTTATTACTTTAAGGGGCAGAATTCAGTCTCAAACCCATGTCCCCTGATTGTCAATCCAGTGTTCCCCAGGGTACTCCACACTGCCTCTCTGCAGCCTACCCACACACCTCTTGGTTATTCCCTAGTAGGAACCTAGTAGGTGTTTGGCGTTTTTAAATGAAATCAGTGTTACCCTGAAACAACGTTTGACTATCTGTTCTGGGCACTGTGGGTATTATACATTTTAAGTATACATTTTATTATACATTTAAGACTTATTATACATAATAAGTCTTAACTTACTAACTTTGCAACCTAATCAATGCATACGTACATATTTATTTCACTGAACTGTGATTATTAAGTGAAATTATGTATACAAATACCAGCCATAGTCCCTGGTATATTCATAGTGGACCGCATTCAATGCTGATTCTATTGAGTAATTATCTCAACAGTTCATCATCTTGTTAGGGCATCACAGAGGATCAGACTTTTAAAACCCTGGTAGGGAAGGAAACTATCCACCTGCATAGAGGGTGCTGAATTTTACTGCTACAGATTATTTTATGTTATCTGATTCCATATTAAAGTAGGTATATAAGTTTCAGGGTCAGATGCTGGAGAAAAATAGAAAGCCTGATTAAACTGTAACTTTGGTAGAAGGCATGCTGCCTCAAGCCAGTCCTAAGTTCTTTCTGTAACAGTTGCCTCCTTCACCCGTCCTTTCATTCAACAAACACGCGCCATGTGTCAGGTCCAAGGCTGGTTCCTGTGGACACTGGGTCAGGGGACACCCAGCACCTACCCTTGAAGATCTCACCAAAATGTAAATGTATAAGGTGCTGTTACCACAGCACATGCGATGGGGGTGCCCTGTGTTGGGGTACAGAGGCTGTAGCAGGTTGCTCTGTGGGAGTGTGGAAGGCTTTTCAAGGTAACACATCCGAGCTGTACTGACTTGAAGAAAGAGAAGTTCTATCAGTTAAAATGTTGTGGAAAGAGGATGGTCCAAAAGGGGAAAGTTTATGTGAAGGCAGAGAGACATGATGGTTCAAGGAAATGGGGTTCAGGGGGTGGAGAGACACCAGAGTGTAAGAGAGGGAAAGGCTAGAGGCTGGGTGTGCTGAGTCCAGACTGAAATGGCCTTCCATGTAAGCCAAGAAGTTTCGAAAACTATACATTCAATGATTTTAAAAATTTATTCATATTCTGGCCTATTTCAGAAAGGATTTAAGGGCCAGAGTTGGAACTAATGTTTGCCAGTATAAGGAGCTAACAGGTATTTTTAAATAAGAAGATACTTGGCCAGTTAATTGTTTGGTTAAGAATGAGACAGCTGGTGGTAGCATGGAAGATGGATAGAAGGAGAGATGAGAACGAAGACAGAGAAGCAGGCAGAAAGATGCTACAGACTAGACGATGTAGCAGAAGAGCCTGGCAATTGTTGAGTGAGGGCCCTGGAGCCAGAATGTCTGGGTTTGAGATCTGCTTCAGCATATATGAGTTTGGGCAAGGCACTTAACCTCTCTCTTCCACAATGTCCTCATTTGTAAAACGGGGTTGTAGTGAGGGTCAAATTATATAGTGAGGGTCAGGTATGTGTGTGTGAGGGACAGTGTATGACTGGCTAAGAAGCTATCATAGCAGCCCCGGTGAGAAACAGTCCAGGCTGAAAGAAGGCAGTGAGAAGTGGTTGTAAGAGTGTTTTGTTTTGTGTCAGGAGTTAGAGTTGGCAGGTGTTGCTGACTGAATGGATGAAGGGGTAAGAGAAGGTTGTCTAGGATCACTCAGACATTTTTAGTTATTTCCCTCAAAGGGATTACAAATTCTGAGAGGTGGTGTGTTTTGCCTACCACTTGCCAGCAGTATTCTAGGCAGGTTAAACTCTCTGCCTCTGTTTCCTTATCTATGAAATGAGGCTGACCGTTGTATCCAACTCATGGGGTTTTTTGAGGGTTAAAAGAGCTAATGAATATAATAATTGCATAAGAAATTGCAGCTACTACTGTTGACACCGTGCGTGAGCACCTAATGTGTGGTGATCTGAACTCTGCGGTTGTTCAGTAGTCGTAGTTCGTTGCTCAGTCATGTCTAACTCTTTGCAACCCCATGGGCTGTAGCTCACCAGGCTCCCCTGTCCGTGGGATTCTCCAGGCAAGAACACTGGAGTGGGTTGCCGTTCTCGTCTCCGGAGATCTCCCCAACACAGGGACTGAACCAAGGTCTCTTGCATTGCAGGCAGATTCTTTACCATTTGAGCTACAGAGAAGTCCTGGTTGTTTAGTAAGTGCGTACTAAATGAAAGACAAGAACCAGTTCAGCAAATTTAGTCAAGTGATGTCACTAGCTTGAGATGATCCCTCAAAGTGGGTTACACACAGCAAAGGCTGGCGAGAAATCTATGGATCTCTCTTTCTTTGAAGTACCTTCAAACATTTTCTTAGAATTATATAGTAATCTACCTGTAAATATTTTCTATAAATATGTGTATATATTTTTCCTTAAAATACTTTCTTAGTAGTATTTTCCTAGAACTGTAGTATTTTCCTAGAACTTTATTCAAATTATTTTAACTTGTCTGCATGCATTTAAATGACTTCATTCATATTCCTGTTATTAGATTTCTGACTTATATAAGAGCCTAGAACAAAAAGAAAGCAAAATCCAGCAGCTAGCAGAAACGGTAAAGAAATTTGAAAAGGAGTTCAAGCAATTTGCGCAGTTGTTTGGCAAAAATGGAAGCTTCCTCTCAAATATGCAGGTGAGAAATGGCCTTTCTATTCATAACCAAGATTTAACCTCACAGCCAGTTAGCTTTTTAACTGACTTTTAAAATGGAAAAACTAACTTCTTAAATGGAGATGATTTCAAATGTGCAGAGCTAAGAGAGTGCAAGGAGCACCTGTGTGTTCTGCACCGAGATTCACTCGAGTGTCCTGTCCCGGTTGCTTCCTTCATCCTGTCTCCTCCGCCTCATCCCAGCCCTGTCCTTAGCCCGCATCCTGTCCCTGTCTCTCTCTCTCTCCCTCTCTCTCTCTCTCTCTCTCTCGGTGGGTGTTCTTTCTGAACCTTTAAGAGTAAACCGTCTATTATAGCCCTTTACCCCTACATACTTCACAATGTATTTCCTAAGAATAGAGATCTTTTACATAACCCAGTCCACTTAGCCATGTCAGTACACGTTTGCATTGGTACAGTACTTTTACACAATTTATGGCAATGAGGGTTGTCATTATTGACCCAATATAAGCCACTTGACTTCAGATTTATTGAGCGCATCTGCAGTTCTGCATTTTGCAGCCAACAAAATGAAACTATGAATTCCTTGGGGAAGAAAATGCTTTACACATCACTAAAATAGAGCAAAAATTACTTTGTAAATCATGAATGTTAAATAACCATAAACAGATTTCTAAAGAATAATGTCTTTATTGTGATTATATATTTTATAGTGCAAAATATTTCATAATGTGATATGGGCAATCTTTTTGAGGATTATACCAGAAAATGTAGGCCATATCATTTCCATACATTGTCCGCATACTGTATGGATGTGTGTGTGTGTTTGTGTATTGCAAAAAGGAAATCCATCAATTGTTATTATCTTAATTCTGACCTTTTTCTAGCACAAAAACCAGTCAAGAGTGAAGGCACTGAGGGCAGGAGAAATATAGTTTTATTTAATCCCTTCCATCTAAAGAGAGCAACCAAATGTTCAGGCCTTATCTTGGGGCACTGAGTGCCACCTGACGTGCTCAGACCAGAACAGATGGGCCTTCTTCCAGCACATCCTCTGCTCTCTTGCAGAGCGGGAGTGAATCAGAAGCATTGTGACAGAGAAGGAAGTGATAGGCAAGAGGAAAGACAGGGAGAACATAAGTATAAAGATAGGTTAAAGAACCAAGAGGAGAAAATCCAAGGGGGAAGTAAAACTCAGGTGAAGAACAGTTCAAAGATTTGAAACAGGAGTTCAAAGATTTGAAACAGGAGCCGAGATACTGCGGAGGGGGGAGGAAGGTATTAGGTGATTCATCTCTCTGACATCCTATCCTTTCTCTTCTGAACCGTGCATTTTTTCACTGCATTAATTGGTTAATTCAAGGTGAAATGTTTGAGTTGAAAAATGTGATCTCAAAGAATCATTCATGTTTTTTTGACATGATGATCCATTTTGTACTGAAAGGTTCTTGCCAGTCACATTGACAAGTCCGCTTGGCTAGAAGTTCAGGTGCGTCAGTTGTTACAAATGGCTAACCAGCAACAGAGTAAATTTGATCTGAGGCCTTTGGTGGAAGCAATTGATACAGTGAAACAGAAAATCACCCTGCTGGAAACCAATGACCAAAGACTAGGTATGTCTAATGTTTTCTGCTTCTCTTCTGGCGCTTCATGACTTCTGCATGTGTTCACGAAAACAAGCAAACGGGCCACTGGAGAGGCACCGTCATCCAGGGTCAACAGTGCTGAGTCTGGTATTTGTGAAACAGAACAACGTGCGGTTCTGACCACTCAGACAAAAATGATAAAGGGCCCTGAGTGGGAACTGGAACAAGGACAGGGTGGAAATGGGCCAGGAAATTCCAAGAATAAGGAATGATGGTTTGTTAAGGAGAGCAGACAATGAGAAGGCTAGGGGAAAGATGTGGTGGGAAACATTGTTTCAAGTATAGACAAGCAGAGACACGTTTGGCTGTTTAAAAGCATCCCAGTTAGAATGTAGTGGGGCTTAGCATACCAAAGTCTGCTAGATGCAAGTTGAGTGGGTCTTCTCTACACTTCAGGGAGCTTCAGTTCAAAAGGACGTATTGGGGTTTTCTTGGGGCCAGTCTTTCCAAAACATGAGCATCACAGAGTCGGTATTATTAATATGGATGTCACATTGGTGGACATTGAATTCAGTTCGTCTTGGGAATGTCAGAATTCTGTTGATTCTCTTTGGATAACCAAATTCCACTTTGGGCATATTTGAAAGAGCTTTAAGGCCTTCAGAATCTTTTTTTCTTTGCAGTTGTTTTGGAAGGGGAGACTAACAAACATGATGCCCACATTAATATTCATAAAGCACAGCTGAATAAAAACGAAGAGCGATTTAAACTGCTAGAAAGTGCCTGCTATAATGGAAAGCTCATCTGGAAAGTGACAGACTACAAGCTGAAGAAGAAGGAGGCACTGGACGGACACACAGTCTCCATCTTCAGCCAGCCCTTCTACACCAGCCGGTGTGGCTACCGCCTCTGCGCTAGAGCCTACCTGAACGGGGACGGGTCTGGGAAGGGAACGCACCTGTCGTTGTACTTTGTGGTGATGCGAGGGGAGTTTGACTCACTGTTGCAGTGGCCGTTCAGGCAGAGGGTGACCCTGATGCTTCTGGACCAGAGTGGCAAAAAGAACCACATTATGGAGACCTTCAAGGCGGACCCCAACAGCAGCAGCTTTAAGAGACCCGACGGGGAGATGAACATCGCCTCCGGCTGTCCTCGCTTTGTGGCTCATTCCACTCTGGAGAATGCCAAGAACACCTACATTAAGGATGACACCCTCTTCTTGAAAGTGGCTGTGGACTTAACTGACCTGGAGGATCTCTAATCATTGCTTCCGGGGGGATAAAAGAACTCCTTGAATCCAGAACCTGTGGTTAATGTAGTGACTGAATCTGGGCTCAGTGCACATTTGTACTTGGCTTTTTGTCCTTTAAGGCTTCTCAAGTGCTGTTTTCTTTTTACAGTTTATTGTCCCAGTTTGAAACTTACAATACTCAGACTATCTTCTCATTATTTATATTTTTATATCTCTGGAAAGACGTTAACTTTCTTAAACGTGAGGACTGAAGCGTACCTCTTTAACTGGTGCTTAGTGTGGGGGTCTCAGGGTCTCAGCTTTCTATAATATTAAATGTCTTGAGGACACAGATGTATTAATAGGACTTCCAGTTGAAAGTTCTTTGGTATTTTTTTATTTAGCCTGTGGATTCTAGAACTGACCTTAAGCCTACAAAAGCTATCTTTTAGGGTAGGCTATTTCAGTTAAGTAGATAGGTTGTCGTTATTTAGTCACTATGTCGTGTCCGACTTTTTGTGACCCTGTGGACTACAGCCCACCGGGCTCCTCTGTTTGTGGAATTCTCCAGGCAAGAATGCTGGAGTGGGTTGCTATTTCCTCCTCCAGGGGATCTTCCCAACCCAGGGATTGAACCTGTGTCTCCTGCTTGGCAGGGAGATTTTTTTACCTGTGCCTCCAGGGAAGCCCAAGTAGATGGGTAGTATACTTCAAAGTCAGTATACCCAGTTTGAATCAAACTTTTTTGGGTTAAATACTGTATTCTGGAAGCTACTACACTTCTAATATTTCCATGAAATTTACCAGTCGTCAGCAAGCATAGTTTTGCAAGGCTGCATAAGAACTTGTGAATAGAGTAAGTATTTTCGTTCTTCCTGCTGAAGTAAAGCAGAAAACACTGCACAGTATATATGTATAAGGAGATACAGCCATCCAGCTAAAGTTCGTATTAGGTCAAACCACATGAAAAAACTATTTACAAACAAAATGATCAAATATTAGCAATTTCATAAGATTCAACTTAATATATATATACATACATGTTTAAACATAGTTTAGAGGTATTTTGGTAATTATAGTAAATTAATATTAGGATGGGCAGAATTTAGTATATGAAGGAGAAAATGTCATATATGGATAAGAGGAATTAAAACCTAGGGAGAACACCATTACAATTTCCTCTGGAAATCAGAACTCCCATCTGAAATTGATGGCTAAGAAGAGTGTCTCTTTTTCTTTTTGAGTAGAATTTTGAGTTCATAAATTGGTTTGAAAATTGGCATTTGTGTAAACTTATCATGTTTCTTGTCAAAGTCCTGAGTACTTTGTGAAGAACAGAAAGAACGTGTTCTTCTATATCTATCTGTATGGGTCTGAGAGTATAAATACAAGTCTATACAAAGTCTCCTGACTCCTTACACGGTGGTGGTAGTAATTTAGTCGTGTCCGACTCTTGCAACCCCATGGACCGGAGTCTGCCAGGCTCCTCTGTCCGTGGGATTTCCCAGGCGAGAATACTGGAGTGGCTTGCCACTTCTTTCTTCAGGGGATCTTCCTGACCCAGGGATCAAATCAGCGTCTCCTGCATTGGCAGGCGGATTCTTTAGCAACCGAGCCACCGGGGAAGCCCTGACTCTTGATAAGCCTGAAGTGAAGTCACTCAGTCATGTCTGACCTTGGCAACCACACGGAGCGTAGCCTGCCAGGCTCCCATCCGTGGGACTTTCTAGGCAAGAATACTGGAGTGGGTTGCCATTCCTTTCTTCAGGGGATCTTCCTGAACCAGGGATTGAACCTGGGTCTCCCACACTGCAGGCAGACTCTTTACTGCCTAAGCAACCAGGGACACCTAGACTCTTGATAAGCCTGAGCTTAACCCCAAACTACCCAGTCTTCCTGGGCCTTCACTCTTGTCATGCCGTTGAGCACTGCCCACACTGGGCTGGCTCCCTTGAGCGTGTACGGGCAAGCACACGCAAGCACACGCTCAAGTGATGACCACATGCCTTACAAAGCTTGATCGGTTGACCTCACAGAAGCAGCATGATTGATATTAGTGGCTTCTGGAGTAGTTGGAACTTTCTTCCTCTCTCCCTGTGAAATTTTCAAGATACCAAAGACTCATACTACACAAATCTTCCTAAAGGGTTAAATTCAAAGACCTGAGTCACAGAAGAAATCTGGTAGAGAACCACCCTGCAGGTGCTGGTAAACTCGGGTGCAGCTGGCGGTCAGCCCATCCGCTCAGGCAGTCAGCAAGTCTTTCTTTAGACCACGCAGCTGGGTGCTGGTGGTCCTGGGTGCCAGTCTGCAGCCTTTCTCATCTGGTCCAAAGTCATCCTTGTGTTCTGAGGAACGGGAGCACACTGCCGTGACTAGTTTTTAAGCCTTTGATGTGAAAAACATTTCAACGTGAATTTATCAAAACACTGATTTTGTGTTTTAACCAACTTCTCTACATAAAAAGTATAACTTATGGCATGGTTTACTTATAAGCTCAGAGTCCCTTCATCATTGAAACAGTGAACACAGAACAAGGTATTCTATAATAAAAAGCACTTCTTTCTCACAAAATAAGAGTTATGAATTTTGTTGTAAGGAAATCGATCCACGGAAATTATTTTTACATTTTTATGATCCGAACAGTTATTTTTATTCTGTATCTGTAAGGTTTAAATTTTTATTCCACTTTGGCATGATTCAGTTCCTGATGAAAACGACACAGCAGGCATAAACGGGGAGTTAACAACCTTGAGAAAGGTGCGTGCAGGATTCAAGGAGGCTATGGAGGAGGAGTACACACTCATACACCTTGACAGATCTGAATTCTGACGCTTGGTCTCCAAACGTGATGATTTCAGAGAAACAAGAAATAGTCACAGGCTCCATTCCCAGCACCTATCTTGAACACACACAAATGGGACAGAGTGCCACGAACCCTTTGTGGAGGCCCTTGGACAATCAGTCCACGCTGCAACAACCTCTTTTCTCTTGAAAGTGGTTGCAGACATGGGCCTTCACCTTACATAAGAATTCTGGGCTGCAGAGAAAGCTTTGATGGCTGCACAAGAGAGGACTTGGGTGGTGAAATTCCCTGGGAACATCACATTTTAGGGAGGAGGAAGAGCAGCCTGCCAAGCACTTGGAGAAGAGATCAGAGATCAGATGTTAGATACCAGGGGAGATGGGAAGAGAACTGAATGTCAGCAGGACCAAATCCCCACCGAGAACAGCAGTTGCTTCCAGGGCACTCCACAGCATCTTTGAACTCCTCGTCTCCCTGAAGACTCCTCTGTCCAAGTACCTGCTGAATATCTAAGCACAGAAGTCCCTCAGGTACTTTCAAGTACACTTTACCAAAACTCAACGGGAGGTCTCCACACTCTCCACCACCGCCAGCCCATGATGCCCCGTGTGTGTTCTCCCTTGGGGAGTGGCGTAAGCATCCATGCCAGAGCTTGGACACTGTGCATTCCCCCTCACTTTCCCCATTCAGTCGCCCAGCCAGTGTGCCAACTGAACCTCCAAATAATGTCTGAAAACTATTTGTACTATTCCATATCCCTCCTGTCTACTGCTGCCCTGTTTGCTGGCCTACAGTTATTGCTTCACAACTGTTCTCGCTATGTTTTCTTTTGCCTCTTTCGGATCCAGCCTCACACTGACACCCAATAATTTCTAAAATGAAAATTCAAGGGTGACTCCCCACCTCACCCACCCACTGTGGCTCCATCACCCACAGGACAAGCCTCCAGCCTCCCTGGCCTGGCAGGCAAGGCCCTTCATACCTGCTTCAGCCTCTCCAGCCTCACCTCCTGACCATTCTGCTTTGCATTTAGCAACAGCATAGTAACCCATTTTGACGTTTGTTTGTGCTTGTGCTCATTTCTATCTGGAATACTCTTCCCCACCCTCACCTCCTCCACTGCCTGGTGGATTCTTGCTTTTTAAGATTCTGCTTTGGCCTCGCCTCTCCAAGATGCCTTCTCAAACTAGCCCTTTCTTCCTTGCACTCAACCCCTACCCGCCACTAGGCCAGGGGCCCTTGCTCTGAGCTGTATACCTCCTTGTCTATAACTCACTTCCTGCACTTTTTTTTTTTTTTCCCAGAAAACAAATGTTAACTGACTATATTTTTGTCAGATTTTACTTTAGCTGCAAATAATGTCGTCCTTGTCCTCCTAAAACATAATCTGGAGGCCAGCACAGCAGTGAACCAAAATGCCCACTGTGTGCATGTTCCCAGTTGTCCCAGTAGACTTCGCCTCCTAACTTCCCTGCCTCCACTCACTGCCAGAAACGTGTATCTCTCAGACCATTCTGAACATTTATGATGCTAAATAAGAGAACAGGCAGAAGACACTCGAAGGGAGAGCCCAAGGTGAAACTTATAAAGCAAAGCCAAAGCAGCCCACTTAAGTGGGAAACAGTTCAGTGGGAACTGATGCTTTTATTCCTCCAAGAGACCTGTGTTAAAGACTAGAACACCTGTTTATCAAAATGGATTAAAGGCCAAAATGTAAGGCTGGATACTAAAAAACGCTCAGAGGAAAATATAGGCAGAACACTCTTTGACATCAGTCATAGCAAGACCTTTTCCAAGCCACCTTCTACAATAATGAAAATAAAAACAAAAATTAACAAATCAGACTTAATTAAAAGCTTTCGCAAAGGAAACCATAAACCTCAGAATGGGAGAAAATATTTGCAGAGGAAGCAACTGACAAGTGATTATTCTCCAAAACACAAACAGTTCATGCAGCTCGATATCAAAACAACAAACAACCCAATCAAAAAATGGATACAAACCTAAATAGACATTTGACCAAAGAAGACATACAGATGGCCAACAAACACATGAAGATGCTCAACATCACTAATTATTAGAGAAATGCAAATCAAAACTACAATGATGTATCACCTCATACCAGTCAAAATGGCCATCATCAAAAAATCTATAAACAATAAATGCTGGAGAGGATGTTGAGAAAAGGGAACACTCTTGCACTGTTGGCAGGAATATAAATTGGTTACAACCACGATGGAGAACAGTATGGAAATTCTTGAAAAAAACAAAAATAGGACTACCATACGACACAGCAATCCCATTTCTAGGCATGTGTCTGGAGAAAACCATAATTCAAAAGCATGCATGCACCCCAATGTTCATCACAGCACTATTCACAATAGCAAGGACATGGAAGGAACCTAAATGTCTATCAACGGAGGAATGGATAAAGAAGATGTGGTATATATGCAATGGAATATTTCTTAGCCATAAAAAGGAATGAAATAGTGCCATTTGCAGACATGTGGATGGACCTAGAGATTGTTATACAGAGTAAAGTAAGTCAGAAAGAGGAAAAACAAGTATTGTGTAATATCACTTATATGTGGAATCTAGAAAATGGTACTGAAGAATTTGTTTGCAAAGCAGAAATAGAGTCACAGTTGTGGAGAACAAACATGGTTACAAAGGGGGCAGGAGGGATGGGACAAATTGGGAAATTGGGATTGACACATAGAGAACCGGGCTTCCCTGGTGGGTCAGAGGGTAAAGAACCCGCCTGCAAGAGGCCTGGGTTCAATCCCCGGGTTGGGAAAATCCCCTGGAGGAGGGCATGGCATCTCACTCCAGTATTCTCGCCTAGAGAATCCCCATGGACAGAGGAGCCTGGCGGGCTACAGCCCACAGGGTCACAAAGAGTCAGACACGACTGAGCAACTAAGCACAGCACGATGAGGACCTACTGTAGAGCCCAGGGACCCCTACTCGGTGCCCTGTGGTGACCTAAAAAGGAAGGAAATCTGAAAAGAGTGGATATGTGTACACACGTAATGGAGTCACTTTACTATAAAGCAGACACTAACACCACATTGTAAAGCAACTATACGCCAATAAAATTTAACTTCTAAAAAAGACTAAAATACATGTTTAAGTTATTTTGGCTGTTTGAGTCATGCTTGCTTGAATACAACTCCTTAGACCTGAGACTCTGGCTCCAGGCTAAGTATAGAACAATACAAGTTGTGATAAATGCCTTCAAGAAAACGACAGGGAAGGAGTAATGGCGCTGGATGGGGAGAATATGTACACACTCTGGGTTGTCAGGGAAGGTAACATGATAGTCAGAGCTCAGGTGACATGTTTCCTGGCTGCTCAGCACTTTGGAACAGCCTTATAAAATCTGAGCAATTTCCTGTGAGGAAGCTTGCCTGGTGACCTCCTTTGCAGCACAGGAATGTGGCCCAGGTCCCAGCCATCAGGCAGTGAGGCAAAACAACTTGAAAGATGAAGTTGGAAAGACTCAACTTCTTTTTTTAAGAAGGTTTGCAAGACGAAGAAGAAACGTGCCAGACTGTGACCTGGCAGTGGTGAGTGGACTGGAGGCAGTTTCTGGAAGCCCGTCCTTACTTCTGTAGGTTGTGTTTCTAGAAGCTGTGGTGTTGCTGTCAAGTGACGGTGGCCACTGTGGTGGACTTTCGCTATTGCCTCGTGTGTGTCTTGGTGTCTTACCTGGCTGTGCTGTACTCACAGCCGGCCTCTGTGGTCTTCCTGGAGCTTCTGTGGGCAACATAATGTTAAGGAAGGCCCTGTCACGTTCAGAGTGGATCCTGTGGTTTGTAACTCACCCTGACTGAATCAAGCTGAGACCTGAAAGAGGAGTGAGCCCTGGGGGGAGCGGGTGGGATGAGAATTCGGGGCAGAAGGCACCAAGGAATAAGTAAAGAATTGCTTTAAGGAGCTGAGACGGGGCCAGTGTGGTGGGAGCCCATAAGAGGGAAAGGTGACACCTGACGGGCTAGGAGAGCAGGCAGGGCCCAGAGTCTAGTGCTGAAGTCATGCTGAGGAGGTTGCGGTTTATGGCAGGTGCAGTGAAAGTTGACCTGATTTGGGCTGGGGAAGGCATGATCTGATTGACGTGTTCTAAAAAACTGCTCTGTGTAGAGCACAGATAAGAAGGGGACACAAAGGTCACGGGAATATAAGGCTACACCATACCGCAGTTCTTTTCACAAGTCTGTGCCCTTACTAGATCACAAACTCCTTGAAGGCAAACACCATGTCTATTTCAAGTGCATGAAAAGCGCTCAGTGTATTACACAGAATTGTACATAAACACTAATGCACAGAATCTTTGTAATGAATCTGTTAGGCAGGTATAAAGCCCATTTCATAGTTGAAAAAAACTGATGATTAGAGAGAGCTATGTGCTATGTATTAAGTACTGACCTAAGAATTTTACACACCCAGTATATATTAAGATGCAAATCCTCTCAGCAATCTTATGGGGTACATGCAATTTTATCCTTGCTTACAGATGAGGCAATGGGCACAGAGAAGTTATGTAATAAACTCTAGTTTTACACACTAACAAATGGTAAAGCCAGGATCTGAATCCAGGCAGTCTGACTTCAGAGGCTCCACTCTTACTATGCAAGGCTGCCTCACATGTACTGATTAACACCACATGCTTCTAAAAATATATAAAATTAAATGAGTTAAAATATAATAAGAATAACCACTGGGATAAAGACTGAATGTATAACTTCCAAACCATTAAAGAAAAAAAAAAACTGGAAAAAGAAACATCAAACCAAACACAGAAAAGAGATGAACACAACAGGAAGTATGATACATAGAAAAAACAAGTTAGAATTAAACCCAAACACATAAATAAGAACGAGTGAACTTTTACTATTAAAAGAGGAAATATCTCAAACATGGGGGACACACATATATGCTTTTAAATATTCATCTAAAACAAAACAGAACAACTAGGTATATATTCAGAGATGCTCTTGCACAAGCCCAGAAGCCACATACAAGAGTTTCCGCCAGGATTGCCTATAATAGCAAAACACAGGGGCAGGAAAATCTCCCAGCAAACAAGGGATGGCATGGGCGTGGAGCATCACATGGCTGGTGAAAGGGTAAACTGGTTCTAGCACTGGAGAAAGATACGGCAATTTCAAAGAAAGTTGAATTGTACAATTTCATTTCTAAACATATACCCAAAAATTCCTGCCATGGGCCCAGTAAGATGTGTACAAGTATGGCCATTAATTCATACCATAATGGCATAAATCAGGAATCATTAAATTACTATCGACAGGAGAATGGATAAATTGCTTTATAGTCCTACATGTTCAGCACTTAAGATTAAAAAAACTAGAAACATATGAATCAACATGAATAACTTTCACAAATATAACAAAATTTACACAATGGTATCATTTATATTAGGTTTAAAAACATATGAAATAATACTATATGATATATATATATGAATATAAGCTTTCATGGGAATGACAGATACAACATCCTTTGCAGAGGAAGAAAGGGAGAATGAGATTGCAGAAAGGTTCCCAGGAGGCTCTAGCTGAATAGGTAATATAAAATCTGAAGCAAATATGGAAAAGTGCTAAAATGCAGTCGTTAGGTGGCTGGTATATAAGTGTTCATTATATTATTTCCTGTAACTTTATACATGTTTGTAGTATTTCATATTAAACATTATAAAGACATGAGCTTTCTACAAAGAACAAAATAAACCAAAGAAATAAGATGGAGAACTTAAGGAAAGCCCATTAATGAAAGAGGAAAATATTCTATGATAGAGGTTATCAATAAAATAAAAAGTTGATTCAGTAAGCCTGATTTTTAAAAAAAGACTTCAATAAAATATGTAAGAATGAATTAAGAACAATATGAGATCAAAAAATTTTAATACCATAGACAATTTTATACTGTTTGACAATGTAGATGAAATGGGTCCTTTCCTAGGGGGGAAAAAAAAAACATCTTATCCCTTAAAAAGTCACCACATCTTGATGACTTTAAACATCAGTTCTTCAAAACCTAACAGACGAAGACTAACCAGAATAACAAGGGAAGCCTTGAATTCCCGGAGAAATAACCCCACCTTTCTCCATGGCACGTCTCCATATTATACAAGTACCGTATCTGGGCAAATAAATCTACCGAAAACTCTGCCATCTGGCGACAGTCTATTACAGATTTGAAACGGAATCCCAAGCAAGTTCCGGGAAAACGTTGCCATTTGGTGACAACCTGACAGAACCCGCCCCTGGTGTGAGGTTCGTGACGCGCAGGCAAACGGTCTGCAGCCAGCCCGCGGGCAGCCCCCGCGGCGGGCGCAGAGGCCGGAAGAGGCCCTTTGGCTCCGCCCCGCTCCGCGTGGTGGGCGGGGCGCTTCCGGCCGGCTGACGCGTGCGCGCCCGAGACGCCGCGGGCCGCACCTGGCGTGGCGCGGCGCCGCCGCCCTGTCTCCTCAGCTTCCTTGCGCCGCGGGTGCTAGTACTACCCGGAAAGGTCGTTTCCCATCCCCCGCAGTTCCCAGTACGTGGCGGTCCCAGTCGGAGCTGCAGCTGGAAAGAGGCCGCAGGTTCCCCCTCCACCACCTCCCTGTGAAGTCCCTCCCTGGCGTCTGGGCCCCTCCAGGTCTGTCTGCCGCCACTCCCCGCGCTCGAGGTGTCCCCAGAAGCTCTGTCCTTTTCCGTGAGCTCTTCGGTGATCTGAAACGGTCGCCAGCCTCTCACGTGTATTCTGGAGGGTGTGTTCTTTGTGCACACTCGTCTCAGCCCTTCCTCTTCCTGTTTCTACACCGTGGGAATGCTTCCACCATCACTTCTACCCCTACTGCCCCGGGAGTGCGACCTTCCTTTCTGCTTCAGAATCTTCTGGTCTTCTAACTAAATCGGTTACCAAGGGACCAGCCCTCTCAGCGCAGCGCCCCTCCTCCCCTCTAAAACCCCCTTCCTTGTTAAATAATCGCAACAACTAACGAAAAGAATGTCGTAAGAGCCAATGATCTGTGTGTTTAACAGGCATACTTTTTTTGATCATCGCAAGTAGGATGTGATGGAAACAGGAATAGGAAACTGAGAAAAGAAAAAAACTGAGGCATAGGAAAGTTAATTTGCTCGAGGTAATAGTTTGCCTGGGGTTGAACTCTGAATCCATCGTTGTGCTGGCTCCAAAGCTGTTGGACTCACCCCTTCCTCTTTCACAAATCCTGATCTTTCTCCCTTTAGTTGCTTCTCCTGAGAATTTTTTCTGAATGCTGTCTAAATTTCCCTGTTTATGGAAATGTGACCTTTAAGAACTTTTTCAGAGCCTCTCCTCAGGCAGACCCTTGAGTGTTCCATTTTATCAGGCATCTAGACCTTGCCTGAGCTTAGTAATATTTTGCATCCCCAGGCTCAGACGGATAAGCATCTGTCTACAATGTGAGAGACCCGGGTTCGATCCCTGGGTCGGGAAGATCCCCTGGAGAAGGAAATGGCAATCCACTCCAGTACTATTGCCTGGAAAATCCCATGGACAGAGGAGCCTGGTAGGGTACAGCCCATGGGGTCGCAAAGAGTCAGACATGACTGAGCGACTTTACCTTAGTAGCGTGTGGAATGAGTGCAATGGTGTGGTAGTTTGAGCATTCTTTGGCATTTCCTTTCTTTGGGATTGGAATGAAAACTGACCTTTTCCAGTCCTGTGGCCACTGCTGAATTTTCCAAATTTGCTGACATATTGAGTTGCAGCACTTTCACAGCATCATCTCTCAGGATTTGAAATAGCTCAACTGTAATTCCATCACCTCCACTAGCTTTGTTCCTAGTGATACTAAGGCCCACTTGACTTCACATTCCAGGATGTCTGGCTCTAGGTGAGTGATCACACCAGCATGATTTAACTGGGTCGTGAAGCTCTTTTTTTTTACAGTCCTGTGTATTCTTGCCACCTCTTCATATCTTCTGCTTCTGTCAGGTCCATACCATTTCTGTCCTTTATCGAGCTCATCTTTGCATGAAATGTTCCCTTGGTATCGCTAATTTTCTTGAAGAGATCTCTAGTCTTTCCCATTCTGTTGTTTTCCTCTATTTCTTTGCATTGATGGCTGAGAAGGCTTTCTTATCTCTCCTTGCTATTCTTTGGAACTCTGTATTCAAATGGGTATATGTTTCCTTTTCTCCTTTACTTTTCACCTCTCTTCTTTTCACAGCTATTTGTAAGGCCTCCCCAGACAGCCGTTTTGCTTTTTTGCATTTCTTTTTCCTGGGGATGGTCTTGATCCCTGTCTCCTGTACAGTGTCATGAACCTCTGTCCATAGTTCATCAGGCACTCTAGTCCCTTAAATGTGTCACTTCCACTGTATAATCATAAGGGATTTGATTTAGGTCATACCTGAATGGTTTAAGTCTGAATTTGGCAATAAGGAGTTCACGATCTGAGCCACAGTCAGCTCCCGGTCTTGTTTTTGCTGACTGTATAGAGCTTCTCCATCTTTGGCTGCAAAGAATATAATCAATCTGATTTCGGTGTAGAACATCTGGTGACGTCCATGTGTAGAGTTTTCTTTTGTGTTGTTGGAAGAGGGTGTTTGCTATGACCAGTGCGTTCTCTTGGCAAAACTCTATTAGCCTTTGCCCTGCTTCCTTCTGTACTCCCAAGGCCAAATTTGCCTGTTACTCCAGGTGTTTCTTGACTTCCTACTTTTGCATTCCAGTCCCTATAATGAAAAGGACATCTTTTTTGGGTGTTGGTCCTAAAAAGTCATGTAGGTCTTCATAGAACCGTTCAACTTCAGCTTCTTTGGCGTTACTGGTTGGGGCTGTCATACAAGTGTATGTTCCTCGGTTCTTTGTCTTGTCACAACAAAGATTTGGAGTGATGGACATTAAAGCCCCCTCGGCGTGTCACAGCTCTCAGGTCTTGGATAGACCATGTTATAGCTCTCAGGTCTCGAATGGACCATGTTATAGCTCTTAGACAAATCAGTGTTACAGCTCAGTGTTACAGCTCTATTTTATTTAGAAGATAGCAGGAAAATCCATCTTCAAGGCTTGAGGGCACGTTGATCTAAAGACACAAGGAGAAGAGCGCCCCAGTGCGCAGGAGAGAGAGAGCTAGCTTTGGCTCCTCTACTTATATGTTTTTCTCTCCCTGGGCCTGTCCTATGTAAATTGGGCCAGCCAGGAGTGTTGTTTGTTTTACTGGAGGTCCTCACTCCAGTCCTTGGACCTTCTTTTGTTCCATTTTCGCGAACTTGTCCCGTTCTTGTCTTGTAGCCACCGCCATTTTGGACTCCTTTTCCCTGTTCTACCTACCCAACAGGGCATAGGCTTGGATCACCGTGATATTGAATGGTTTGCCTTGGAAATGAACAGAGATCATTCTTTCATTTTTGAGATTGCATCCAAGTACTGCATTTTGGACTCTTTTGTTGACCATGATGGCTACTCCATTTCTTCTAAGGGATTCCTGCCCACAGTAGTAGATAAAATGGTCATCTGAGTTAAATTCACCCATTCCAGTCCATTTTAGTTCGCTGGTTCCTAGAATGTCGACTTTCACCCTCGCCATCTCCTGTTTGACCACTTCCAATTTGCCTTGATTCATGGACCTAACATTCCAGGTTCCTGTGCAATATTGCTCTTTACAACATCGGACCTTGCTTCTATCACCAGTCACATCCACAACCAGGTGGTGTTTTTGCTTTGGCACCATCCCTTCATTCTTTCTTGAGTTATTTCTCCTCTGATCTGATGCTTTTGAGTTGTGGTATTGGAGAAGACTCTTGAGAGTCCCTTGGACTGCAAGGAGATCCAGCCAGTCCATCATAAAGGAAATCAGTCCTGGGTGTTCATTGGAAGCTCTGATGTTGAAGCTGAAACTCCAATACTTTGGCCACCTGATGGGAAGGGCTGACTCTGTAAAGACCCTGATGCTGGGTAAGATTGAGGGCAGGAGGAGAGGGGACGACAGAGGATGAGATGGTTGGATGGCATCACTGACTCAATGAACATGAGTTTGGGTGGGCTCCGGGAGTTGGTGTTGGACAGGGAGGCCCGGCATGCTGCAGCTCATGGGGTCGCAAAGAGTCAGACACGACTGAGCAACTGAACTGACTGACCATGTGCTTTGTTATTGTAGTTCATTTGCTAAGTCCTGTCCCACTCTCTGCGACCCCATGAACACCTCCCTGTCCTTCACCGTCTCCCAGAGTTTGCTCAAACTCATGTACTTTGAGTTGGTGATGCCATCCAACCATCTCGGCCTCTTTTGCCCTCTTCTCCTCCTGCCATCAATCTTTCCCAGCATCAGGGTATTTTCCAGTGAGTTGGCTCTTCATATCAGGTAGCCAAAGTATTGGAGCTTCAGCTTCAGCATCAGTTCTTCCAATGAATATTCAGAGTTGATCTCCTTTAGGATGGACTGGTTGAATCTCCTTGCAGTCCAAGGGACTCTCAAGAGTCTTCTCCAACACCACAGTTCAAAAGCATCATTTCTTCGGCGCCCAGTCTTGTTTATGGTCCAGCTCTCACATCTGTACATAAGTACTGGAAAACCCATAGCTTTCACTNGACTGGTTGAATCTCCTTGCAGTCCAAGGGACTCTCAAGAGTCTTCTCCAACACCACAGTTCAAAAGCATCATTTCTTCGGCGCCCAGTCTTGTTTATGGTCCAGCTCTCACATCTGTACATAAGTACTGGAAAACCCATAGCTTTCACTATACAGACCTTTGTCAGCAAAATGATGTCTCTGCTTTTAACACACTGTCTAGATTTGTCATAGCTTTTCTTCCAAGGAGTGAGCGTCTTTGAATTTCATGACTGCAGTCACTCCTCGTGATTTTGGAGTCCAAGAAAAGAAAGTCGGTCACTGCTTCCTCTTCTCCCCTTCTGTTTGCCATGAAGTGATGTTACCAGATGCCATCATCTTTGTTTTTTGAATGTTGAGTTTTACTATGTGCTTACGCTTCCTTGGGCTTCCCTTGTGGCTCAGATGGTAAAGCATCTGCCTACAATGTGGGAGAGCTGGGTTCGATCCCTGGATCGGGAAGTTCCCCTGGAGAAAGGAATGGCAACCCACTCTAGTATCCTTGCCTGGAGAATCCCATGGACAAAGGAGGCTGGCAGGCTACAGTCCATGGGGTTGCAAAGAATCAAACATGACGAAGCGACTTCACTTTCACTTTCAGATGCTGTTGTAGGCACAGGGACTGTGCACCTAGTACAGTTCTTTGCCCTGCTAGGGCCTCAATAAATGTGTGATGGATTAACCAACTTAAAAACACGTAGAAAATAAAAACCAGTTACTGTTAGCAACTTAGAGCATAACAGCATTCAATTTTCCTACAATCTGACATTTCATATGTTATGCAGCCCTAACCACTGTTTGTTTGAAGAATTTTGTCTTTCATACTTGAGCTAAGAGCCAGCAGCAGAGCAAATAGGAAATATGGCCTGCACCCAGCCAAGGCCACAGAGTAGAGTGTTTGCAGACCGAGGTCTATGACATCAAAGAACTAATGGTCAGGTTGAGGTGCCCCCCTCAGCTCAATCCTTTTAGTCCTGGGGGACTTGGGGTGGGTAACAGAAGGTAAAGTACCTCTTTATCCCTCCCATTTCCTTACCCTCTTCTCAATGGACTTTGGCTATGGTCTTTGAAGCTAGGTCTTCCCATTGGATTCTACTTGGGTATATTTAGGTCGAAAAACATTTGGCATCCTGTGCTCAGATACATATTATCTTTTTTCTTAGTTTGTGACTTAATTTTTAATATTTAGAGCAATAATCAGTTTGGGCTTATTTTGATATATATGAAAGATAATTTTTTTTAACTTTCCCAAATGTTTACCCAAGTGTCCTATTTGCCATTTAGTAATCCAGCCTTTCCCATTGATTTAAGATGCCCTCTTTATCTTACACTGTTTAGAGGTTTTGAATCACGAGAACAACCAATCTATGTTTTAGAAAGAGTACTGCAAGAGTTGGCTTAAGACTCAACATTCAGAAAACTAAGATCGTGGCATCTGGTCTAATCACTTCATGGCAAATAGATACAGAAACAATGGAAACAGTGATAGACTTTATTTTTGGGGGTTCCAGAATCACTGTAGATGATGACTGCAGCTATGAAATTAAAACGCTTGCTCCTTGCAAGGAAAGCTATGACCAACCTAGGTAGCATATTAAGAAGCAGAGACATTATTTTGCCAACAAGGATCCATCTAGTCAAAGCTGTGGTTTTTCCAGTAGTCATGTATGGATGTGAGAATTGGACTGTAAAGAAAGCTGAGTGCTGAAGAACTGATGCTTTTGAACTGTGGTGTTGGAGAAGACTCTTGAGAGTCCCTTGGACTGCAAGGAGATCCAACCAGTCTATCTTAAAGGAAATCAGTCCTGAATGTTTATTGGAAAGACTGATGCTGAAACTAACACTCCAGTACTTTGGCCACCTGATGGGAAGAACTGACTCACTAGAAAAGACCCTGATGCTGGGAAAGATTGAAGGCGGGAGGAGAAGGGGATAATAGAGGATGAAACGATTGGATGGCATCACTGACTTGATGGACATGAGTTTGAGTAACCTCCAGGAGTTGCTGTTGGTGATGGACAGGGAAGCCTGGCATGTTGCAATCCATGGGGTCGCAGAGTCAGTCATGACTGAGCGACTGAACTGAACTGCAAGAGAAAGAGTACGGCAAGAGGTAGCTAAAGAATATTTGCTGCTAGAGCCCCATCAGAGGTTAATCTGAGAAACGTAATGCTCTGGTCCCTTTTTGGAGCACTTCCTCTGGCGGTGGGCACTGCTGCTGGGGTGGAGGAACAGCGGTGGTTCATGCAAAAAAGCTGAGCTTTATAAAGTGTGGTCTGTGGACTTCCAGGGCCCAAGGCATCTTCAGGGGGCCTGAAAGATAAAACATGCTTCCCTAAAAATGCTAAGGTTATTTTGCTTTTTCTCTGTGTTAACATTTGCACTGATGGTACAAAAGCAATGGTGGGTTTTTATTTACCGGCAGTTTTCTGCTGATACCTTAGCATGCATCAATGCAGGGCCACCAAACAGTGCTAATGTGTTCTTCTCTGTCACGCACTAAAAGAAAGAGAAGAAGAAAAGCCAGTTTCACTCAACCCTTGAGTATTCATCTCTGCAGTATTCTGTGTGACAGAATATGAGCTGCTTACAGCGTACTTCTGTGTGCTGAAGTACAATAGTTTTTCAGGGAGACGCACCACGTGATTATTGGCACTTTTGAGCTGAAACGGCTGCTTTTTTTCACAGAACACTACTGTTACTTGAAGAAAGAGGACTGACAAATATAATTATCCAGACTTGAGTATTTGGCAGATGTTTTCTCTAAAATAAATGAAGTGAGCTTGTCACTTCAAGGATATCATCTGACTGTACTTGTTGCCAATGACAAAATTTGAGTACTCAGGGGAAAAAAATGAGAATTTTGGAAAACCTGTATCCACTACTCATTTTCCTCGTATTTTTCTTCCACTACGAGTTTGACAGTTTCTCCAGACTTAATGACTTTCCTGATGAGATTACTAGTGCTATTAACGAATATGAACTTTTTATATTGTGTAATTAACTTTTTGAAGATCTGCCTGATTCAGTAAACTAGTACTTTTCAGATTACCAATGTGCGATGTTACGAAGTCATGCACCCCACCCCAGTACTCTTGCCTGGAAAATCCAATGGATGGAGTAGCCTGGTGGGCTGCAGTCCATGGGGTCGCTAACAGTTGGACAGACTGAGCGACTTCACTTTCACGCATTGGAGAAGGAAATGGCAACCCACTCCAGTATTCTTGCCTGGAGGATCCCAGGGATGGGGGAGCCTGGTGGGCTGCCATCTATGGGGTCACAGAGTCGGACATGACTGAAGTGACTTAGCAGCAGCAGCAAGTATTTGTTTACTCGGCTGCCCTGGGTCTTCGTTGCAGCAGGCGGGCCCTCTAGTTGTGGCACGAGGGCTCCAGAGTGCATGTGTGTGGGCTCAGTTGTTGCAGCACACGGGCTTAGTTGCTCCTTGGCACATGGGATCTCTGTTCCCTGACCAGAGGTTGAATCCGAGTCCCCTGCATTGCAAGGCAGGTTCTTAACCCCTGGACCACTGGGGAAGTCCCAAAAGAGCCATTTAAAGTACAAGATAGACTAATGGATTTTAGCATGACAGAGTATGAATATTGATATGATTTCAGATTCCACATTGCAGCTAACTATTTTTTGGTCTCTGAATCATGGGCAATTTATTTTTTTAACTGTGGTAAAATATGCACAACATAAAATTTGTTAACCATTATTAAGTGAACAGTTGAGTTGCATGAAGTACATTTACATTAGCTATGCAATTGTCACCACTCTCTATCTCCAGCACTTTTTTATCATCTCATACTGAAACTCTTGTTCCCATGAAAAAATAATTCTCTAGTCCTCTCTTCCACAGGAGAGGATCTGAAGAAGCTATTAAAATATGGTTCTTTTTCTATCTAAATGTCTGTGTGAGGATGGATTTTCTTCATATACTTCAACGAAAACAACTTACCACAGCAGAGTGAATGCAGAAGCTGATATAAGAAGTAATCTGTGTTAGTTTCCCATTGTGTGTGCACTCTGTTGCAATGTCGTGTCTGACTCTGTGTGATCCCATGGGCTGTAGCCTGCCAGGCTCCTCTGTGCATGGGATTTCCCAGGCAAGAATATTGGCATGGGTTGCCATTTCCTACTCCAGGGGATCATCCCAACCCAGGGATCAAACTCACGTCTTTTGTGTCTCGCAACTGGCAGGCAGAATCTCTGTGACCACTGAGCCACCAGAGAAGTCCAACTGTACCGTAATTTTAAAAAGAAGCAGCAGCAGCTTCTCCCCCATTCATTGACTCATTTGAGTCACCTCAGGGTATGCCCACCATCCCAGACATTAAGGATACGTGCAGACATATAAAATAAAAAATAACAGCGCTCTTCTTCCTTTTTAAAACGTGTGATTAAAAACATGTTCCTACACTAATATGTAATAGATTTCTAGTTGTTATTTTAAATGAATTAGTAAGGTATATTTTAATTTAGTATCTAAGAAGGTAAATACTGATAGATATAATCCACATAAACAACAGCTCTTTGGGCTCTTTAATAAATTTTTAACAGTATAAAGTGTCCTGGGAGAACTGTTAATATAATCAATCCCGATGGCAAACAGATTATGAATACCAAATAGCTGGAATTTTCCAAATGCCTCTTGTGACCCACAGAAATACAGTTTACGTTGTGGGCCAGTAAACATATACATGTGCATATACGTATATACACAGATGCATAAACAAGGCAAAAGTTTCATGAAGTAATTCTTGTGTGTGTGTGTACGCTCAGTCGTGTCTGCACACTATTTTCTACTCACTTGCTTTTCTTCTGAAAGTTCCTGGTCACAATCCAACACATTGATTCCGTGAACCACTCAATAGGTCAGGACCTGAAGTCTGAAAATCCTGGCTGAGCATTAGAACCACTTGAAAAACACTTAAAAATATAGATTTCCAGGGCTGATAACTATTAACATGAAGAGGAAATGTCAAGGGAAGAGGGAGTCATGTTTCTCCTCCCTTGAAGCACTCCTTTGAGAACATGGCTGGGCTGCTATTTTCTGATGATTAACTGATTGTGACCATCAAAGGACTGAGTCATGAGAGATACACATTCTGGGTTGTTCAGCATCAGGCAATACGTTATCCTAGGCAGAAAAATCTCCAGGCAAAGAGAAGGCGTTACTGAAATGCCCAGGGCTGTGCTTCTGGCTGCAGCTCTGAGCTTGCTAGGCTGTGCTTGGTGGATAGGACTGTGCTGGGAAGAAAGCAGTTTTCTAGAAATCCAGAGAAGTAGGTTCAAGTCTCTGCCACAGAGGCAGGGCGGCCTCTGCAGCCAAAGAGAGAGGGGCTCAAGTTCTGGTGCAAGCTGGGGAAAGCCACAAATGATCTAGACCTCTGTCTCCTTATCTCTCAAGTGGGGAGAAAAGTGCCTGCCTGGCTGTGTCGTTTGTGAGGGTCAGTAAGCTGCCCGGGCCTGACGCACGGTGTAGGTTTTCCGAGACAGTAGGTGGTTTTCTCGCTGCTTTAGGCAATGCTTTGCCATGTGAAGTTGGCCAAGTCACTGAGCTCCTGGATGTACACTAGTGTGAAGGTCAAGTGAGAAAACGGGCAGAAGGAAGGAAGTGTGATGTGCTCTTAAGGGAAGATGCCCAGAACAGAGCCTGGGGCACAGAGCCGATGCCAAGGGGACAGCCCCTGACCATCTAGAGGGCAGGTGAGCAGGTGCAGAGCAACACACGTGCCTCCTGCCCCAGCTGGGGGCCTCTGAACACGTGGGGAGGGAGGCAGGAAATAAACCCCTTGGGCTGCAGTGCTTCATCCATGTGCCTTCATCCCAGCTCATCCCTGCCACCCCAGCGTCATGAAAATACTACTCAAGAAAACAGACTCCACAAGGTTAAATAGCTGGCCAAGGTCACACGGCTTGTAGATGAGAGTAGATGCCCCACTTGGGTAGCTGGGCTGCAGCGGCTGCTGCCCAGGCCTCCTGTCCTTCCAAGCAGACTTGCTAATGGGGGTGGGGGGTGCTGGCTGCTTGGGGCTGGGGAGGACCAGTGCGGGGCTCACCCCTGGGGACCCTGCAGCTAGCTGACGGACTCTAGCTGAGCCCCCCGTGACCACCAGGGGGCCTTCTGCAGACCAGGGGCTTGGTTCCCAGCACTGACTTGTGTGCGAAGATGGTCCTGGGATGAGAGCGTAACACCGGTGACAGCACCTCTCCCCGCTCCCTCACCTTGGCCAGCTGCCTCACGGTCACGGCACTAGGCACAAGAAGGGAAGAAAGGGTGAGTAGCGCCTCTCCCCACCACCCTTCCACACAGTGGATTCTAACTCTTTGTCTCTCTTTCACCCTGTCTCTCTCTCTCTGTGTCTCTCTTATACACCCTCATGAATAGTTTCTACAACAGACACCAGGTAATTGTCATCCTACACAATTATATTCTTTCCAGTTGGTAAGAAACCACTGATTCCATCATCTCCATCTTTCCAGCTGCAATAAAATGGTACTTGCAGCATTCTCTACAAGAGACATCTCATCTCACCTCCCAGTATCTCCTGATACTGCTAAGCAAAGATGAGAGACATCTATGTGATAATAAACCTTGCAACCATCCAGTTCTAACATAAGATAACACATGGTCTTAGCAATAATAATTGCTCCAAAGTGCCTCCATCTCCTGTTGAGATGAAACCATTCAGGCATGTGTTAGATTCAAGACGTGACAAGAGAATGTCCTGAGACCTCCAGAAATAATAACCTAACAACAGTCAGGGTTCACAGTCCTGGCTGCACGGTGGAATCACCTGGAGAGCTTTAGATGGATGCCTGGGTCTCACCCCGAGTTTCTGATTTACTTGCCCTGGAGGGCAGCTGGTGCCAGAATATTTAAAAGCTTTTGCAGCAGGCTAACATGCAGCCAAGCTTGAGAACCAGAGATCTAGACAAATAGGAAAATTGGGCTCAGGAACAATGATTAAAGGGCATGATCTGGTTATTTCAGAGGAAGGACAATGACAACTGCTCCTCGGTGTGTGTTTCATCGACTGTCTGGAATCTGTGCTAACTGAAGGGAGGACTGTCATGAACAGCTGGCAGATCTTACATTTGAAAGTTCTTTTATACTTTGCAAAGTATTTGATCTTATTTTAACCTTGCCACAATTCTGGGAAGCAGACAGGACGACATGCTTAGATGAGAAACAAGAGCCTCAGAGAGCTGAGGGATTTGCAAAGACATAAATGGGAGAATCACTTTGGGAGAACCATCATCCAGAGTTTCAAGCAGCCCAAAAGTCCCAAGGAGTTTATTTGCACTATTAAATGCCTTTGTCCTCTCTGAGGTAGAGCAAAATCTGTTCATAGGTAAAAGGTAGGAAATCTTTTAAGAGAAGATGAAGTGATGGAGAGAAAAACCAACCAAAATGGAAAGTTCCTCAGAAAGCAGATTAACAAGGAGCTGTCTTCCTACGAGAGACAAAGAGCAGTGGTTATTGTTTTACTTTCTCCTGTGTATATAGGGCAAAAGATTGATATGGCAACAGAAGGTTAGATAATTAAAGGAACTTTCTAGTTTTCTCATCCATAATACCATCAGCTGGAGCTGTGCGCACGTAGGATCTATAATCCTGAGAACTCTGGCTTCCATTCCAGGCGGGCCACTTGCCTGTAACCTGCGACAAAATATAGCGCTCTTCCTCTCAGGGTCACAGACAAATGAGATAAGGTGGGTAAACAGTAAAGGTAAACCATTCAAAGGTTAGTAGTAGTGGTGGTGTTAGTCGCTCAGTCATGTCCGACTCTGCGACCCCATGGACTGTAGCCCACCAGGCTCCTCTGTCATGGGATTCTCCAGGCAAGAGCACTGGATGGGTTGCCATGCCCTTCTCCAGGGGATCTTCTCGATCCAGACACCTTACTGTCTGAGCTACAGGGAAGCCCTGGATTAACCTTTATTCAAAGGTTAATAAAGGAATTTTCTTGATGAAGAAGCCATTTCTATTCATAGTAATATTGTTGGACTTGCTCATTTGGGTAAAAGATGTATTTCTCACATCCATGAAGCCACACGTTGGAGCAGCTTCTTTGCCTACTGGCTTAATTTCTTTTCTACCCAGGAAAGGCTGACCTCAATCCACACTGCCCTTTGTTCTGGATCCTGGATACTTGGTGAAAGCCTCGAAGAGGCCCCCAGCCCCCCACCAGCAAGCAGGAGCCGAAAGCAGTTCTAAGCTGTTAGCCTCAGGATTCTGGCTACATGGAGAGGAATGGCTTGTTCCCGGAGTGGAATCTTCCCCGCACCAAATGCTAGCTGGGAGGGGAGACGGCTGGAGGACTGCCAACTGCTGGGCTTTGGAAATGCTGCATTTGTTCCAGCAAGGGAACTGGAACTGGAATGCAACACAATCAGATGTGCTAGAAAACACTCCCCAACTTTGGTCAGTTCCTGAATGCCTTCCTTTGAAAAAAAAAAAAAAACCCTTGGACATTTTTAGAAACTTTAAAAAATAATCTTGCTATTTCTGCCTTAATTATGATAAAGTCATGATGTTTAGTCATTGTTTTTATTTTTAGATTAGCATCTTACTAAATATAATAAGGTTAACGATATAATACATAATAATATTCATAAGGAAACGGATGCCAGTTTCTCCATTTAACAAATGATGCAAGGTGTTAAACTGATTTTAAATAACTGTCTAAAAATGATTTGTCATTTAGGTTGAATGAATTTTCAAATAACATATTGTGTTTTGTTAGAGAAACACATGAATATAAGACAGACTGACAATATTTAGCTATATAAGAATTTATTAAATAAATATACAAATAATTCTTTATCCTGAAAAAAAATGACAGACTGAATTTCACTATGTGTTGATGGCATTAAAATATAATTTTTTCATTACCTACTATTAGAATTCTTGAGATTTCCTTCGAGTTATTTGAACAAAATTTAGTGCTTTGTTTCTAAATGGCAAGAAAAGAGGATAAGGCTTACAGTTGCCATTTGCATGAATGTCTCAAAAAATAAGATACATAAATGTGAAGAGTATTTTCACCAAATGAAAAGTCAAATTACTTTTGACAAATTATTGTCATTATTATTTTTATGTTATTTTTCAAGATATTAGAAAATCTTGGTTGCTCTGGAAGAACTTTAATCAGAAGAATAAAACAGGATCTGAGTAAAGAGCATTTTTAGGCTAATTTGCAGAATTGTTATTTATGTGCCATCATTAACTTACCACACACTAACATTCATGTTTCATAAGCACTCTTTTTAACCAACACTTTTGGTGGAATTAAACACTATATGACCAAGAATAAAACAAACTACTTGATTAGATCCTCATTCAAAGAAATAAACTGCAAAGATCATTGGTTGGGAGAAGCTAGAGAAATGTCAGTGTGGTTTGAGCATTAGATAATACTAAAGAATTACTGTTGGTTTGGGGAGGAGTGATAGTATTCTACTGTAGTAGTTACACAGGAAATTTTTCTTATTCCTTTGCAGTGCATCCCTGGTGGCTCAGCGGTTAAAGCGTCTGCCTCCAATGCGGGAGACCCGGTTTCGATTCCTGGGTCGGGAAGGTCCCCTGGAGAAGGAACTGGCAATCCACTCCAGTATTCTTGCCTGGAGAATCCCATGGACAGAGAAGCCTAGTAGGTTACAGTCCACGGGGTCGCAAAGAGTCGGACACGACTGAGCGACTTCACCTTCACTTCACCTTGCAGTGCATCCTGAAGTATTCAGGGGCAAAATATTATGATGTCTAGGATTTACTTTTAAATACTTCACCAAAAAGTAGAAAAGCAAATATGGCAACATGTTATTAACTTTTAAGCCTTGGTGATGGGTATATGGAAACTCCATACACTTTCCTCTCTACATTTCTGTACCTGAAAATGTTCATAAGGCGAAACAAATGAAAAATGGAAACAACTCAGCAAAAGAAAATGTTATCAGGAAGTGGTTCCCACACCCACTGACTCCCTCTAGTGGCCAGTGGTGTTTAGCTGAGTGCAAAGAAGCTACCCAGTCTGGAGCAGACTCAACCCATCTCCTCCAGTTACCACACTCACAAGGAGACTCTCAAACTATTTTGTTCTTTCATTTGTTGTCACTGGGTTTATAAGACCAGAAATTTAGGTCTCATTACTCCATTTAGTGACCTGAATCCAGAGGATTCCTGAATCCTGCCTGCCATTACAGGAGACAAAAGAGACACAGGTTCAATCCCTGGGTCAGGCAGATCCCCTGTAGAAGTGCATGGCAACCCACTCCAGTATTCTTGCCGGGAGAATCCCTTGGTCAGAGGAGCCTGGCAGGCTGCAGCCATAAGGTGGCAGAGAGTCAGACAGGACTGCAGTGACTTAGTGCACACAATATTAAAACCCACTTGCATTTTCTGAGCACACACTGATAATTGGAGCCAGACATGTTCCCCACCCATCCCCCACCCACCCAACTTCAGCTCAGAGTGTGTTGGAGAGGCTGCCTGGACTTCCACATCTGCCACTGTTGATCCATGCACTGGATAATCATATGCCCATCACCAAGATCTAACTGGGTTAGAAATGGAAGGACAGTGAAGCCTGTGGGGAGGTTCTGGAATATTTCACTTGGGTACCTTGAGGTCAGTTATAAGTGTGGACATCACTTCTCTGAAGAAAGTCAAAGAGCAGGCACAACCAGGTAGAGAAGGGACCCTGGAGTCAAACACCTGACTTTCTGGAGCAGCAAGTCCGAAGGCCTCGGAGCTTAGCTTCTGGAAGTTTCTGCTGGGGACTGGCCCCTCCCACATGATGACACTGTGGGGTGGGGTAATAGCAACCCACCTCTGCCCCCAGCTACTTCAGACCCCCACACCAGTGCCAAGGTAAGAGATGGGTCAGACCACAAGCAGGTGGAGATCAGCCCTTGGGCTTGTCCCATTATTGTCCAGGACTCACAGATTCAGGGGCAGAGACACGTGTGTAAGGGAACAAGCTCACCACATAAGGGGATCAGGCTGCAGTTAACCGTGGCAGAATCCCGCCTTCTTCTGAGACTGTTTCCTCACTCACTAGTTGAGGAGTGGACCAGAGGTCCCTTCCAGCTCTGCCCACCCACCAGGCTGGGACCCACTGGCTGTGGTGGGGTGCACGACAGTCACCAGCAGAGAATGAGCACCAGCCAACGGGTCGTCCCTCATCACTATCCAGGGAGTGGGGGTGATGGGACATCCTTAAGTTGGAGTGAGAACTCATGACTTGGCAAAAGGCAGGGCGACTCTTCCGTTCCAGACAGAAGCAGGAGAGGGGGAAGGGGTGGTGGCCTGTCTGCCGAGACCCCCAAAAATCTCTGCGGGGCAGGGAAAGGGCTGCTCCAGCCAACTTGCGCAGGGGAGCAGGGGCCTCTGNAAAATTTAGTGCTTTGTTTCTAAATGGCAAGAAAAGAGGATAAGGCTTACAGTTGCCATTTGCATGAATGTCTCAAAAAATAAGATACATAAATGTGAAGAGTATTTTCACCAAATGAAAAGTCAAATTACTTTTGACAAATTATTGTCATTATTATTTTTATGTTATTTTTCAAGATATTAGAAAATCTTGGTTGCTCTGGAAGAACTTTAATCAGAAGAATAAAACAGGATCTGAGTAAAGAGCATTTTTAGGCTAATTTGCAGAATTGTTATTTATGTGCCATCATTAACTTACCACACACTAACATTCATGTTTCATAAGCACTCTTTTTAACCAACACTTTTGGTGGAATTAAACACTATATGACCAAGAATAAAACAAACTACTTGATTAGATCCTCATTCAAAGAAATAAACTGCAAAGATCATTGGTTGGGAGAAGCTAGAGAAATGTCAATGTGGTTTAAGCATTAGATAATACTAAAGAATTACTGTTGGTTTGGGGAGGAGTGATAGTATTCTACTGTAGTAGTTACACAGGAAATTTTTCTTATTCCTTTGCAGTGCATCCCTGGTGGCTCAGCGGTTAAAGCGTCTGCCTCCAATGCGGGAGACCCGGTTTCGATTCCTGGGTCGGGAAGGTCCCCTGGAGAAGGAACTGGCAATCCACTCCAGTATTCTTGCCTGGAGAATCCCATGGACAGAGAAGCCTAGTAGGTTACAGTCCACGGGGTCGCAAAGAGTCGGACACGACTGAGCGACTTCACCTTCACTTCACCTTGCAGTGCATCCTGAAGTATTCAGGGGCAAAATATTATGATGTCTAGGATTTACTTTTAAATACTTCACCAAAAAGTAGAAAAGCAAATATGGCAACATGTTATTAACTTTTAAGCCTTGGTGATGGGTATATGGAAACTCCATACACTTTCCTCTCTACATTTCTGTACCTGAAAATGTTCATAAGGCGAAACAAATGAAAAATGGAAACAACTCAGCCAAAGAAAATGTTATCAGGAAGTGGTTCCCACACCCACTGACTCCCTCTAGTGGCCAGTGGTGTTTAGCTGAGTGCAAAGAAGCTACCCAGTCTGGAGCAGACTCAACCCATCTCCTCCAGTTACCACACTCACAAGGAGACTCTCAAACTATTTTGTTCTTTCATTTGTTGTCACTGGGTTTATAAGACCAGAAATTTAGGTCTCATTACTCCATTTAGTGACCTGAATCCAGAGGATTCCTGAATCCTGCCTGCCATTACAGGAGACAAAAGAGACACAGGTTCAATCCCTGGGTCAGGCAGATCCCCTGTAGAAGTGCATGGCAACCCACTCCAGTATTCTTGCCGGGAGAATCCCTTGGTCAGAGGAGCCTGGCAGGCTGCAGCCATAAGGTGGCAGAGAGTCAGACAGGACTGCAGTGACTTAGTGCACACAATATTAAAACCCCCTTGCATTTTCTGAGCACACACTGATAACTGGAGCCAGACATGTTCCCCACCCATCCCCCACCCACCCAACTTCAGCTCAGAGTGTGTTGGAGAGGCTGCCTGGACTTCCACATCTGCCACTGTTGATCCATGCACTGGATAATCATATGCCCATCACCAAGATCTAACTGGGTTAGAAATGGAAGGACAGTGAAGCCTGTGGGGAGGTTCTGGAATATTTCACTTGGGTACCTTGAGGTCAGTTACAAGTGTGGACATCACTTCTCTGAAGAAAGTCAAAGAGCAGGCACAACCAGGTAGAGAAGGGACCCTGGAGTCAAACACCTGACTTTCTGGAGCAGCAAGTCCGAAGGCCTCGGAGCTTAGCTTCTGGAAGTTTCTGCTGGGGACTGGCCCCTCCCACATGATGACACTGTGGGGTGGGGTAATAGCAACCCACCTCTGCCCCCAGCTACTTCAGACCCCCACACCAGTGCCAAGGTAAGAGATGGGTCAGACCACAAGCAGGTGGAGATCAGCCCTTGGGCTTGTCCCATTATTGTCCAGGACTCACAGATTCAGGGGCAGAGACACGTGTGTAAGGGAACAAGCTCACCACATAAGGGGATCAGGCTGCAGTTAACCGTGGCAGAATCCCGCCTTCTTCTGAGACTGTTTCCTCACTCACTAGTTGAGGAGTGGACCACAGGTCCCTTCCAGCTCTGCCCACCCACCAGGCTGGGACCCACTGGCTGTGGTGGGGTGCACGACAGTCACCAGCAGAGAATGAGCACCAGCCAACGGGTCGTCCCTCATCACTATCCAGGGAGTGGGGGTGATGGGACATCCTTAAGTTGGAGTGAGAACTCATGACTTGGCAAAAGGCAGGGCGACTCTTCCGTTCCAGACAGAAGCAGGAGAGGGGGAAGGGGTGGTGGCCTGTCTGCCGAGACCCCCAAAAATCTCTGCGGGGCAGGGAAAGGGCTGCTCCAGCCAACTTGCGCAGGGGAGCAGGGGCCTCTGAGAGGTGCAGCTCCAATCCCTGACTCCAGGCCTGGCAGTCAGTGGGAGAGGCCGGACGGGGAGGGGTTGCTCTTACAGGCATATCTTGGGATGGGCGGTCATTTTGGCCCCACGTCGGGGTTGGGTAGAGTGGGGAGGTTCCAGGACTCAGGATGGTCCAGGTCTATTATACCCTCCCTGTGGGGGCCCTGCCCTGCCCCGGGCAGGGGAAGCAAGATCAGTCCTCCTTCAGTGCCCGGAACTCGGGCAAGCTCCAGGCCCGCGGCGGCGGCGTATCCCGCTCCACGTCCTCGGAGATGGTGTGGATGTCGCTGGTGAAGGGGGTGATGCGTGCACGGCTCCTGAAGGTGGCCAGGCTGCCTCGGGCGGCCCGCAGGCTCCACTGGCGCGTCAGCCGTTGCGCCTCCTCCTCCTCCTCCATCCTCTCCAGGACCTCCTGCAGCACCGAGCGGAAGAGCCGGGACACCTCCTGCACCTCCGGCTCCTGCTCTGCCACCAGCTGCCGGAACCTGGGTGCGGGGCGGGGGAGGGGGGCCGGAAGACAAGGCAGGGGTGCAGTGGGTGCGGCTGCACGCGACCCCAAGGGCGTGCCTGCGCCCCCCCTCAACACACACACAGTGGGAAATTCCCAGCTTCTCCACTTGCCCACTTCTTCTGAATCAGAAATCCACGCCACCTCCTGACGCTCCAGGCCATCCTGATGTCCACCCCTGCCACTCCTGGCCTCCATGAGACTCAGCTTCCCCATCTGTAAACTGGGGTCACAGCTACTTTTTTTTTTCTTGGTGAGATTAACGCGCTAACATAGGGAAAGATACTGGTAGCTGCTTCGGGTTATCGATGTAGTGAGGGGAGCCCACTGGGGTTCTTCTGGCCTCACTGGCCAGCGTGATCTCCCAGAAACGTACATCCGGTGGTGTCACCGCCCTGTGACGGTCCTTCCAGAGCTCCCCGCCACCTCCTGGCTGAGGGTGCGAGCTGTTCGGTTCTGCTCACCAGTCTCCTGGCTACTTCCTGTCTGCGCAGCAGCCGGGAATGCGGTTCCCCAGGGCCCCAGGTTCTCCGGGATTCCTGCGTGGGTTCCCAAGCTGCTTCCTGTGTCTCCAAGGTCTCTCTGGCTTGGAGCTCCAGAAAGAACCACCGCTAGCAAGTTCATGTAATACCTGGTTTCCTGGTGTGACCCCGAACAGAACACGGACTCTACATTTGCTAACAGTTTTTTTTTGTTTGTTTGTTTGTTTTTTCCCAGACCGTGGTTTCTATTGCAAATAAACGTGGGTTCTTTTCTGAAAAACACCCCAAAAGCTCACGTGCCTCTGGGAGCTGCCTCCTGCCTCCCTCAGCCTCTAGCACTGATCTGGCAACTGTGGCCTCTTTCTTCCTCCTGCCTTGCTCCTTGTAACGGATCCCTGCTCATCCAGGCCCGTGCTCCAGTTCCGTGAGATTATTAGTCCCTGGGGCTCCAGGCCGTGCACCTCTGGAGCCCGGGAGTGTCCCTGCCCGGTGCCTTGACGGGAGTTACCTGAGGATGTCTGGAGTTACCTGAGGATGGTAGGGAGTTACCTGAGGATGTCTGGAGTTACCTGAGGTTGTCTGGAGTTACCTTAGGATGGCAGGGAGTTACCTGAGTTACCTGAGGATGTCTGGAGTTACCTGAGTTACCTGAGGATGTCTGGAGTTACCTGAGGATGGTAGGGAGTTACCTGAGGATGTCTGGAGTTACCTGAGGTTGTCTGGAGTTACCTTAGGATGGCAGGGAGTTACCTGAGTTACCTGAGGTTATCTGCAGTTACCTGAGGAGGGCGGGGAGTTACCTGAGGATGTCCGGAGCTGCCTGAGGATGGTAGAAGTTACCTGAGGATGGTGGGAGTTACCTGAGGAGGGTGGGGAGTTACCTAGTTACCTGAGGATGTCTGGAGCTGCCTGAGGATGGTGGGAGTTACCTGAGGAGGGTGGGGAGTTACCTAGTTACCTGAGGATGTCTGGAGTTACCTGAGGATGGTGGGAGTTACCTGAGGAGGGTGGGGAGTTACCTAGTTACCTGAGGATGTCTGGAGCTGCCTGAGGATGGTGGGAGTTACCTGAGGAGGGTGGGGAGTTACCTAGTTACCTGAGGATGTCTGGAGCTGCCTGAGGATGGTGGGAGTTACCTGAGGAGGGTGGGGAGTTACCTAGTTACCTGAGGATGTCTGGAGCTGCCTGAGGATGGTGGGAGTTACCTGAGGAGGGTGGGGAGTTACCTAGTTACCTGAGGATGTCTGGAGCTGCCTGAGGATGGTGGGAGTTACCTGAGGAGGGTGGGGAGTTACCTAGTTACCTGAGGATGTCTGGAGCTGCCTGAGGATGGTGGGAGTTACCTGAGGAGGGTGGGGAGTTACCTAGTTACCTGAGGATGTCTGGAGCTGCCTGAGGATGGTGGGAGTTACCTGAGGAGGGTGGGGAGTTACCTAGTTACCTGAGGATGTCTGGAGCTGCCTGAGGATGGTGGGAGTTACCTGAGGAGGGTGGGGAGTTACCTAGTTACCTGAGGATGTCTGGAGCTGCCTGAGGATGGTGGGAGTTACCTGAGGAGGGTGGGGAGTTACCTAGTTACCTGAGGATGTCTGGAGCTGCCTGAGGATGGTGGGAGTTACCTGAGGAGGGTGGGGAGTTACCTAGTTACCTGAGGATGTCTGGAGCTGCCTGAGGATGGTGGGAGTTACCTGAGGAGGGTGGGGAGTTACCTAGTTACCTGAGGATGTCTGGAGCTGCCTGAGGATGGTGGGAGTTACCTGAGGAGGGTGGGGAGTTACCTAGTTACCTGAGGATGTCTGGAGCTGCCTGAGGATGGTGGGAGTTACCTGAGGATGGTGGGAGTTACCTGAGGAGGGTGGGGAGTTACCTAGTTACCTGAGGATGTCTGGAGCTGCCTGAGGACGGTGGGAGTTACCTGAGGATGGTGGGGAGTTACCTGAGGACGGCGGGGAGTTACCTGAGTTACCCGAGGGTGTCTGGATTTACCTGAGGAGGGTGGGGGTTACCTGAGGATGGCGGGCCCGCAGTAGGCCGGGTGGACCTTGGCGCAGGCGTCCTCCAGCTGCAGCCTCTCGCCGGGGCTGAGGTCGTAGGCGGGCCGCGGCGCGCTGGCCAGCCAGCTGTAGTCCACGCGGGTGCAGACCTCCCTCCCCGCGCGGCTGCGCTCCCGCTGCTGCCGCTCAGCCTCGCGCATCTGCCCTGCCAGCTCCTCCATGAGCGTCTCCAGCACCATCTCGGCCGGGCTCCGCGCCGCCGGCCGCGGCGGCGCCCCGTTCCCCCGGAGCCACGGGAGCAGCGACATGGCCCCCAGGCCCTGCCGGGCGGGGCAGGAGCGCGTCTTCCTCCGGCGCTCTGTCAGCCGAGGTGGGGAGAACGGGGCGGGCGGGGAGAGCCAGGCCCAGTGAGAAGACCTCCCCCTTCACAGCTGGCGGCCTCGCCGAGACGCTTAAGCTCGCTGAGCAGTCGCTTCTAAGTCTGTAAGACAAAGTCGTGGTGTTGTGAGAAGCAGCTGTGAATCAACTTGGGGAGCTCCAAGCACCGCATAAAAGTAAGGCAGTCTCACGGCCATGAAAGTCTCTTAAGCGTCCAGATGACTGAGCTTCCAGATCCTTGGTCACTCTAAACAAAGACAGAAACGCTGTTAAAAATAAGGCAACAGGCGCCAAATGGAGTCCTTATGCTAAGCCCCGCATCACCAAACCAAGACTTAGTTTCACCTCTCACAGGAATCACTTGATCAGCACTGGTTAAGTAATCTGCCTGATAGCCCTCTGCCAGCCCCTAAGGGATAATAACTTTGCAGCAACCAATTTGCTTTTTTTGCTTTAACGTCCTTGTTCCCACTCCCTTCTGACTATAAAAGTGTTTCATTTGGTACAGCTCCTCAGATCTCCTTGATGTTTGCTAGATTTGAATAGACTTTTTTTTTTGCTCAAATAAACTCTTTAAAACATTTAATATGCCTCAGTTTACCTTTTAACAATGCCGTGTGGCTGAGCATAATCTTATCCCTATGGTTTAAGGGGAAATAAACACACACATTCAGAACAGATGTTTTCATAACAGGAAATGCCCCCAATCTGTTGCTGAAAAAAGCTGAAGATTGTATGGGACTGATATTGTCCTGTAAATGACACAACTTACTCACCATTTATTCATTTATTCATCATTCATCAGGCAGAAGCATTAATCAAGCACAGTGTACACATCTGCAGATGAACAACAAGCATGATAGCATGTCTGGACCCTGCTCTCCAGCAGATATAAGACTTGATGAGTAAAAGCCATAAGTTAAGTGGAAAGAGGTAAATGTGACTGGTGAAGCATGAAGTCAGTATTGCTGGGATAGGGATGGGGAAGGAGTGACTCTGGATGATGAAAGGGGTTTTGAAAAGCTTTGTGGATGAGAGAAGGCTGAATGGTGAGTGCAGCCTTCAGACACACGGACTGATGGAGCAGATATCCCAGGTAGAGGATCCTGCCACGGTACAAGGTGAGATGTGTGCAAGAAGCATCAGGTGTGACAGGGATCCTAACTCATCATGTTCCCACCGGGTCTTGCTCAGTATAGGTTTGGTGAATGACTGAATGACTAGATGGATGGATAAGTGAATGATGGATAAACACGTGAGTGAGTGAATGGACTGCCATCTCAGGCATGCCCTGCTGACAACAGTGAAGATGAGCTCCATTCCTAGGCTAAAACCTGAACTGGGTCTTTGAGGAGGCTCGCCTCCCCTTCCTATGCCCTTCTCCCCTCCAAGGAGCTCCCCCTTGCATGCAGCAATGGTCTTATTCCTGCCTAGACCCTCTAGATGCAGACAAAAGAAGTTCAGTGAACTCATAACAACATGGTGGTGAGGCACGCGTCACCTCCTGAAGACTCACATCTTTTTTTTAGGCAGCCTTCCTGCCACCCTGCACCAGAGAGGGTTAGCCCATAGAAATGAATTGTTGACGTTGAGGAATCAAACACAAATGAGAAAATTATTATGAGGTATCAGTAGTTTCCGGGAGTGGCACAAATCAAGCTTCCTACTTGTCCAAGGAGAAAACAACGACTTCTTTGAGCAACCACCGTAATTAAGAAATATAATAGTGTTCATCCTCCACTTAGTCTGAGTGTATCACCATCATGGAGGCTTCAGATTACATATCCTGATGCCTTCTGGGAGGCTGGGAGAGAAGAAGAGACCATCAGACTGTGCTATTGGGATCAGGGGCAGTTAGCAGTTTTTCTTCTCGGTCTTCACTGCTTTATATGTCCAGAATCATGTAGTTGGGCAATAGTGTGGGGAAAGGCTGAGAGATGAGGGTGGGTTCTGCTCTGTTCTGAGAGCCCTGAGGCCCCAGGAATCTCTGCCTAAGGCCAAGGGATCTGATCAGTGAGGCAGAGAGATGATGTAACTGAATGTGTTATTTTTTCCTGGAGTGCTTGTGTTTTTAAAAGAACACAAGTCAAGGCTTTTCTGATGGTCCAGTGATTAAGAGGCTGCGCCTTCACTGCAGGGGATCCCTGGTTGGGAGGATCCTGAGATATACTATCAGAGATCAGATATGGACTCTGAACCAGGCAAACCAAAATGACTGGCCAAAGGAAACTTGGAAGAAATGCCCCATAAAAGTAGTTCAAACTAGCACAAGGGTGCGCCTCAGTGACTCTCTCTCTCTGAGTCTGTCCCTGTGTCTATATATATGAACTATGCTCTTTTCCTCCTAATAAATACTTGTTTCACTGCTTTCCATCTTTGAGGGAGTTCTTTTCTGCAAAGCTGAAGAACCACAGCCTTGTCACTGACCACGAGTCTAGTGGCTAGAATTTGGTGCTTTCATCGCTGCGGCCTGACTTCACTCTCTGGCCAGGAGCTGAAGCCTTGCTTCAAGTCGCTGCAGGCCAAGGCCACCTGAGATCAATTAGATACCATAACACCGTGCCTGGGGTCTCTGAGCTGTATAAGGACCTGTCTGCCCCCATCCCCCCAAAATGTCACTGGCCTCAAAATATAAGTAGAGATCTACAAAATTGAAATTAATAAAAATTTCAAATTTAAGTAGTGAAACTCCTTTCTACATTTTTTATTATAAAATGATTACAATGTGAATTCATTTGATGGTGTTTGAGGTGATGTGGAGTGAGTCCTTCATTACCAAAGGGGTCTAGATTGAAGGTCTTCGATCATCCTAGATTTAAACCCTGGGGTGCTTAAAGGCTTTCAACAATTCCTGATTATCCTCAAGATTAGACTCAGACCCCTTAAGTGGCTTCAAGGCCCTTTATCATGTGGCTCCTGTTTACGTCTTCAGCTTCATGGCTCACCAAACCTCCCCCTACCGCTATGCTCCCCTAACACCCTCCCCAACCCCATTCTCCATTCCCTTAATGCACCCTGCTGCCTCTTGCTTTTAGGGCTTTGCACATCCTCAATTCCTGAATAAGCCCCACCTCAGCTCTTACCTCATACTCTTGTTTCCTTTAGGAGCCTTCCCTATCCTCCCTGACCAGGCTCCCAGGTATTCTGTGCTTACCCCATCATGGCACGGTCGAACATGGCACAGCGAACCATGATGGCCTGTGTGTCCCTCTCCAGCCAGAGCAAGGACCCAGGTCTTGAGCATCATCCTACCCAGGCTCCAGAGCCAGGCACAGGGTCTGGCCTAGAGCAAGTGTTCAATGTGTACTCAGTTGCTTCGGTCCTCTTCTACTCTTTGCAACTGCGTGGTTCTTCAGCTTTGCAGAAAAGAACTCCCTCAAAGATGGAAAGCAGTGAAACAAGCATTTATTAGGAGGAAAAGAGTATAGTTCATATGTATAGACACATGGACAGACTTAGAGAGAGAGAGTCACTGAGGCGCACCCTTGTGGTAGTTTGAACTCCGCCAGGCTCCTCTGTCCTTGGAATTCTCCAAGCAGGAATACTGGAGTGGGTTGCCATGTCCTCCTCCAGGGGATCTTCCTGACCCAGGGATCGAACCCACGTCTCCTGCATCTCCTGCATTAGCAGGTGGGTTCTTTGCCACGAGCACCACCTGGGAAGCCCCAGTGTTCAACAGACATCCATAATAAGTGGAATGATATTTGCTTTCTAACTTGTTTGAATAAATACCAGAGTAATGGATAGAGTTTCCCTGTGGGGCTTTAGTCCTTGCTGTGTGTGTGTGTGTGTGTGTATATGTGTGTGTAGCTGGGCTAGAAATCTACCTAGACAATCCCTTCCCATTCCAAAATTTCTCCCCCTTCCTAAGGCCCATTTTGAAGGATTCATTTTTGGGTCAAGCACTGCTCTCCTTAAGAGCATTTTTTTTCTTCTTAGTCTGGAATTACATTTAAGTTGAAAGGAGAATGGTTTGGTCTTGGAAGGTCTTCCTGCAGCGGGGAGAAACATACAGAAAGAGAAGGTGGGAAAACCCTAGAGATAACTTATGTCTCCAGGAAAACTGTCCTCTTAATATCCACTCCAGGCCCAGTGGGGGCACCAGGCATGAGCAGCAGGCCCACAGCTCCCATGTGCAAGGGCCTTGGGGCAGTGCTGCAGATGGAGGCTTGCATACCATATGTTTAAATATTCGCAAATTACAAATTAAACTAACGATACATTCTCTCCCTTCCTTGTCAAATAAACCTTCATAACAACTGGGAGGGTCTGATTCAAGCTGAGAATTCTTGGACTCCATGGAGTTCTTCACTGGTACGTGGAGATGTGGGTTGAGCCAGTTCCTGGCCCTTAGCCTGTCCCCTCTTTCTAGTCACACCCCGAGGGGCCTTGCAGACATGCAGGGATACGCCGAGCTTCATGTCCAGGCCCACCCATATCCCTGCCAACAGGGCCTCTTAGCCTCCCTCAGACCTAGGGTTTCTCCCACGGTGATGTTGCTCCCACCAGAGAGGTGTCCTGCTCCAGTTCTGGAAGTGGGTAGGTGACTGTCCAGGGAAGGATTTCTGGATCTCAGCACCTAAGTCCTGACCTGGAGGGGATGTGACCTCAGGGTAGGCACATCTCTAGGCTCCCCCAGACTCCTTGCTCTGGATTGGGCAAGCCGGAGTGCAGACCAGGATGGGGTGGGGGCCCTCTTCCAAGGTGGAAGCCTGTGTCCCTGACCCAAGTTGGCTGCCAGAACGGGGTGCTCAGCCCATGGCAGATGGCAGAGCCTGGGCGGGGGTCCCGCCTGAGTCCCAGGCACAGTGTGCTCTTAGTGTCTCTGGCCCAGGGGCTGGGCTCTCAGCGGGTGGAGAGGGGTGGGGTGTTTTGAATTTTCTCCTCCCCCCAATCCCTGCCTCCCAGCCCAGGCTGGAGGCTCTGACAGAGACAAGGCTTCTGCCGGAGCTATATCTGTCACGGGTGCCAGCTGTTCCCCTGGAGGCTCTCCAGCAGGTCTGATTAAGTTCTTAAGGGCAGAGGAGGGAGGGAGGGGGAGATGGAGGGAAAGAGGGAAGACATAAGGGAGAGGGGGAGAGGTAGAGGGAAGGAGGGAATGCAGAAACAGAGAGGCAGGCAGACCAGACAATGCCAGAGGTGGCTGGTTGGCTTATCCCCGGGCCTCCCCGGGACCCCAGTCTGTGCTGGGAAGCACCTGATGCCAGGTTGTGGTCTGATTAAGACTAAAGACACCCAGAAGGCTCATCAGAACTGCTGTTAGGTGGTCTCGCCCAGCTGGATTCTGCCCCTCCCTTGCGTTGGATTAAGCCCCATGGCAGAGCCAATACTTCCAGCTAAAGCCCTCACTCCCGCTCAGATCCTGCCAAGTGACTCCAGGACCTTCCCATGAGGAGTATCTGCTTCCTGTTCAGGCAACAGCACCTGCAATCTGCATCCAACACACAAGCATTGTTTGAATCTGTGTTTTTAAAACATTAAGACATCTGGGAAAATCTGAGTATGAGCTGTAAGTTAGGAAATGGGTGTTGCTTTTCTCGGGTATAAAAATGGTAATTATGGTTCTAGGGGAATCTTGACAAACAGTGCAATCTTGGGAGGCAATGCTGGAGTGTTCCTGGCTGAGTGTCAACGATGGTCTACAAGGTCTTACATTCCAGTCATTCAGATGGTGCCACATGTCCAGGTACACACGTGCATTCAGGTAGGGTAAAATACTAACAATTACTTTGTCCAGGGGGAATTTATGGCTGGTTTTTTTGCACTATTATTCCGATTTTATTGCATGTTTGAGCGATTCATAATTTACAGGCTGGAATACATCTGGCTCAAAGCTCACTTCTTGCAGGAAGCATTGTCAGTCTATTCTATCTAGCGGCTGACTTGCCCCTCAGCACCTCTGCCCACAGTTTAGACCTGACTCGTGAGTACTGCTGTGGTGTTTCTCCACAGCTGGGGGTGGTGGTGAAATAGTGAACGGTGGCGTGTGCTGGGAGGCTCTGGGTGGACGAGACCAAAGCCCAGGCCTGAATTCTGACTCATGACACACTCGTGACTCAGTAAACACGGGTGGGGGTTTGTGCAGGGTACCTGTCCCTGTGCAGGTCTGGGGCTCCCTCCAGGAGCGTGCATTCAAGACAGGAGTGGGCACGAGAAGACAAGCCATCTCTGTGCTGTCTGGAAGGGTGCTGCCATCCATAAGGGACAGGCCACTGCCCTTCGGTTCCTCACCAGCTCAGGTGAGGCAGGCTGGTGTAGTAGGGAGAGCCAAGGTTTTAGCAGAGAAATCCTAAATTCAACTCCTATGCCTTTCCGCTCCCACACTGTGCTGCCTTCCCAAATTACCTTCATTGCTCCAAGTTTCCCCATCTGTAAGATGGGGTAATAAGGTACCTACTTCAAGTTACTGTGAAGACTAAATAAGGTAATGTGGACTTCCCTGGTGATAACAGTGGATAAGAACCTGCCTGCCAAGACAAGACATGTGTTCCATCCCTGGTCCTGGAAGATTCCACATGCCTTGGAGCAACTAAGCCTGTGTGCTACAACTGCTGAGGTTCACACACCTAGAACTCAGGTTCAGCAACAAGAGAAGCCATTTCACTGAGAAGCCCGCACACCATGAAGAGTAGTCCCCGCTCGGCACAACCAGAGACAGCCTACGTGCAACAATAAAGGCCCAGTGCCGTCGAAAATAAATAAATTTAAAAGTTGTCATAACCGATTTAAAAAAGCAAGGTAATGTCCCTTTAAGTGCTTTGTAAACTAACAAGAAGTTGGTTGGTCTGGGTCTATGACTGTCCCTTGGTGCAAGAGCTTCAGGGGAATTCAGAGTTTTAAAACTTGGATAGGAAAAAAAAATCTTTATCTCCTCTATCTTTAACTGAAATGTGATATTTTTGTCAGTTATGACTACTGGCCCCCGACTACGGCAGTGTCAGTACACCTGTGGTGGTTTTATCTCCCTCAGAGGTCAGATTCTTTTTTCATAATACTTTAAAGTTGTTATTCTTGAAATATGGTTTGTGCTCATCAGGGCTATGAAATCATACTCATTAGCCCTGCCACTAGAGTTTACTATTTTAAGTGTGGATACAGGGCTTCCCTGATAGCTCAATTGGTAAAGAACCTGCCTTAAATGCAGGAGACCTAGGTTTGATTCCTGGGTCAGGAAGATCCACTGGAGAAGGGATAGGCTACCCACTCCAGTATCCATGGGCTTCCCTGGTGGCTCAGCTGGTAAAGAATCCACCCACAATGCAGGAGACCTGGGTTCAATCCCTGGGTTGGAAAGATGCCCTGGAGAAAGGAAAGAATACCCACTCCAGTATTCTGGCCTGAAGAATTCCATGGACTGTATGGTCCATAGGATCTCAAAGAGTTGGACATGACTGAGTGACTTTCACAGAGGCACATATATTACTGTATCTCAAATTGCTTCTTAAAAATATTTCAATAGGAGTCCAGTTTCAGGGAAAAAGTGTTGAATAGCTGCATTTCAATACAGTGGTTTCCTTTGGAATTGCGAGAACTTAGTTGTATGCATTGAGGAACATTTCGCTGAGAATGAGTCCACAGGCTTCACATACTTCCAAAGGGTCAAGGACCCTTGGCTTGGGGCAAACCTGACCCCAGTTCAGCTCCTGACTTGCTGGGCCTTGGCTCTGGGAGAGCTGTTGAAGGGAGAACTCAGGGGTGGAGTCTCGCGTCCCAGCAATCTCTCGCCTGTTCTGGGGCTGCGCTCCCCAAGTCCTTTGTCTTCCATTCTCTGCTCTTCCTTTCCTTCCCTTTCTGCTTCATTATCCTCCCACCTCACAAGCTCTGAGCCTTTCCTTCTACCTATTTTTGAACATCCCTGAGGATAATGTCTTTTCCGTGGCTCCCTGGGCGACAGTGGCACCAGCTGCAACTTGTTGATACGCTGGAGAAAGGAGCCCCATCCCTTGAGGGCAGGAGGAGTCTGGTTCCTGGCAGTTAGCACAGGAGGAGAGCAGGGGTGTTTCTGCGGTGGGAACAATGCCGGGTGTGCCCGTGGAACAGGCAGCAAGGCTCTGACCCACCCTCGCCCCCAACCAGAGGTGTAAGAGACCATCTGCCTCTGGTGGGGACCGAGGCCCCCAGCCTCTCACCATCCAGGGAAGGACCATGCACTTTCTGCCGGGAAGCTGTTTTCTCTGGACAAAACCGCCCACTCAGGCCCCACCTCTAAAGCTGGGCCCTAACAGCTGAGCTGGGCATCTGCGGGCTGGGGCAGGGACTGCCCTGTGTGCCCCCCAAAACCCATGAGCCCAGAGCAGCACCTCCAGAGTGCAGGCTGTGAGGCTTTGTGGGACCCGGCCCCAAGGGAGGGGCAGAGGCCTCCAAGAAGCAGGTGCAGGGAGTCTGTGTTCCCTCCGCCGACCCACCTTCTTCCCAGCCTTATTTTTGCCAAGACCAACTTCACAGAGTACAAATTACCTTATTTCTTTTTGGCGTCATAGAAAAATAGCCTGTAATCCACCAAGCCAGGAGGGACTCAGCCAGTCCTGTGGGCCTCTGCCCACCCGAGAAGCATCTGCTCGTCTTTCAAGACGCCTCAGCCTGCCCCTCACTGGCCCCCGGAGGCTAGCAGAGCTCTCATCACAGCATCTCTAACAAATATACGTCTCTCTTCTTTGGTTATAATTCTTGCTCCCTGACTCGGCTATGAGCTCTATGAGGAGAAAAGCTTTGTTGAATCTGTTGAATCTGTATCTGTTGAATCTGCTGGGAGGCAGTAGGCCCTAATGAGTGGTTCCTGAGTGAATGAATGAACGAATGAAGGAATGAGGCAGTCTGTCCTCCTCAGACTGAGGCAGGAGTGAAAACAGAAGGGGGATGTCTGCTCAGGTCCAGCTTGCCCCTTGGAGGTCTTTGTCAGAGGGGGAAACACCCTGGTCTCTTTCTGAGAGAAACTGCCCTAGTCTTTATCTGAGAGGATATGCTATCCATGGTCCTCATCTGAGGGGAGAGGCTCTGGTCTCTGTCTGAAGGGAGGACTCTGGTCTCCATCTGAGGTGAGAAGACGTGGTCACTTTCTGAGGAGAGACGCCATGCTCTCTCAGTCTTATGGGAGGCTCCTGGACTCTGAGGGGAAAGCCCTGATCCTTATATGATAGTGGCACCCTGGTCTTTGTCTGAGAGGAGACACCATAGTCTTCTTCTGAGACAAATTACCCTGGTCTCCAAGAGGAGAAGCCATGGTCCTCATCTGAGGGGAGAGGCTCTGGTCTCCGTCTGAAGGGAGGGCTCTGGTTTCCATCTGAGGGGAGAAGACTTGGTCCCTTTCTGAGGAGAGACACCATACTCTCGCGGTCTTAGGGGAAGTTCCTGGACTCTGTTTGAGGGGAAACCCCTGGTCTTTATATGACAGTAGCACCCTGGTCTTTGTCTGAGAGGAGATACCTTAGTCTTCTTCTGAGACAAGCTGTTGTGGTCTCCGTCTGGGAGGAGAATTCACAGTCATCTGAGGGGAGACAGAGATGCTCTGGTCTCCATCTGAAGGGACAGTCCGGGCCTTTTTCTAAAAGTCACTGTGGTCCCTTTCTGAGAGGAGATGCCTTGGTCTTTTTCTGAGACAAGTTGCCCTGATCTTTATCTGAAGGGAGAACCCAGGTCTTTTTCTGAGAGAAGTCACTCTGGTCCCTGGCTGAAGGGAGACGCCCTGGTCCCTGTCTTAGGAGAGAAGCCCTCGTTTTTTCTGTGAAGAATCACCCTGGTGACTGTCCCAGGGGAGACTCCCTGGGCACTGTCTGAGGAGAGGCGCCTGGGTCTCGGTCTGAGAGAAGTTGCCCTGGTCTTTATATGATAGAAGTCACCAATATCTGTCTGAGGCGGGACGCCCTGGTCTCTGAAGGAAGAACCTTAGTCTCTTTTGAAAGAAATCGCCATGATCCCTTTCTGAGGGGAGACACCCTGGTCTCTGTCTTGGGGGACACTCTGCTCCCCAGACTCTGCCTGAGGGGAAGGCCCTGGTCTTTATATGATAGAAATCTCCCTTCATCTGACCAGTAGGAGGGGGCTGGTCCCATGGCGGATGCTCCTTCCCAAGCCTGATCTTGTCCCTGAAGCCCCATCCAGGCCTGTTCTCCCAAACGCATCTTGGGGACTCACGGGCAGCTCTGTAGTCAAAGGAACTGAAGCCCACACATTGCCCACGTGCTTGGTCAGTGTCATGTCCTGAGATGCTCCAAGCCTTGCACTTTGCGATTCTCAAGTCACGGGTTCAAATCAAGGAGAGAAACTCTGATTTGCATTTCCCCTCACTTCCCTCTTCAGCTTCTCTGGTGGCTCACATAGTCAAGAATCTGCCTGCAATGCAGGAGACCTGTTTGACCCCTTGGGTTGGGAAGATCCCACTCCAGCATTCTTGGCTGGAGAGTCCCATGGACAGAGGAGCCTGGTGGGCTACAGTCCAGGGGTCGCAAAGAGTCAGACACAACTGAGCAACTGACACACTTACTTCCCCCTAGGTGGATCCTCCCCTTAAAGGCAGAAGGGAAAAGGCTTGGGCTGAGTCCTCCCCGACAGGCTTGCTGCCTCCGGAGGAGACAGAAGCCATGACTTCCTGTGAGTCTGTGAAGCAGGGCATGGCAAGGAGGATGCTGCAGAGTCTGCAGCCTCTTGTGGGGCAGACGAAGACAGTCGGGGCCTCCCTGCGGCCATCGGGGCCCTACGCTCAGACGGCGTGGTGGACCGTCCCCTTCTACCCAGCTCAGCTCAGCCGGCCACTGCTGTAACTTCTGTCCCCTGGGGAGGTGACCCTCTTACCTGGCTTTCTGAGGTCAGGCTCTGCAGAGGTGAAGGTCCCAGGGGGTCCTGATTCTGTTTCCCTGTCTGGAAGACGAGGGTGTCTGGATCCTTTCAGGGAAAGAGAGAAAGTTCATCGGCCACAGGAGGATAGGGTCAAGGGGAGACTACATCCAAATGCCTCCCTCCTCTTCCTCTTGTGCTGCGGGCTGCTGCCTCATGCTTCTTCCTCCTTCTACCTCTCAGAAGTTGTGCTGAGAGAAAACAATGCTGACCAAAGGAGGGATCCACCCTGGGCTGGTGTTTGCAGTGTGTGTGTGTCTCCAGAGGCTGGAACCACACAGCTCCTTGGATGAACCCCAAGGCAACCCAGCTCCTGATTGGTGGTTGCCGTGGAGACCCACCTAAGCCTCTTCCACCTGAGCTGTATTATCTGAAGAGGGAGTCTATTTGACCTGACAGTCACCTGAGAAGACCCAGCGGGTAAGAGCAGGCCCGTGTCCAGATGGACTTCTCCTCCCTGGCCTCCCCCAGCTGGCGCTCGGGCTGGCACAAGCTGGGGAGCCAGGGCATGCTTGATGCACCCTCTGTAGAGCCCTAGGAGGACCTACTCAGAGCAGATGTTTCCAGCTACCAGCTGGACGGTTCCTGGACAGAGCACACTCTTTCCACCCACTCCCTCCGCCAGCAGAGGAGTGATTCAGGTGCCGAGGGCAGGAACTCTCACCTTTAATCACCACCCCCTCACCTGCCCTCCTCTTGGCTCATGAAAATTCTCTCCTTCCCTCAAGGCAAGCTCAAGTGCACAGAGTTCTTCTTCAGATGCTCTGGAGGAGGGGCGAGGCTGAGGAAATAATCCCAGTAGAGGAGGGAGGGTGGACTGTGATTACTGACTTTGAGATAAGACGGGGGGCTGGCAGGAGTGGACCCGTCACTATTCCTCCTGTTGCTATTCTTCCGTGCCCCTCGCTCACCTCTGGGCCTCCTGCCTGTCTCTGTGCCCTGCACACTGTCACATGGAGACTTTTCAAGCTACGGGCCCCATGTGGGCCAGCCTGCCCACAGCAGACATTAGAAACTGATACCCGCTGCCCCATGGGGGCATCTGGGGTGCCCTAGTGGGCACTAAGCTGCCTTGTAATAGATCTCAAGTGATGCTGTACCAAGTAGTACCAGGTACCAGGCAGTAGAGTGACTTCTGGATATGTCTAGTTCTGAGTGTACTGAAAATAAAGCAGAAAGTGTCACCAAGAAAAAACCAAGCCACACCTGATGAACCACCTCACTCCACTCACCTGCCTGCCTGCATGTTTTGACTGTGTCCCTGAGTGCTAGGCCGCTTTGTGCTTCCTCTGTGGCTGGATCCATTAGATAGATCTGCCTTCTCCTCCTCCAGCTGCCCAAGCAGGGCTCTGGAGTCAGGAGCTGGGTCATACACCTCTCTTGACCAGTTCACAGCACAACAGTCCCAGTGATGGGGAAGGTCCCTTGGGGATAGGACACTCCTACATTTTTAGGAGCTTAAGTTGACCTCCTCACACTCACAGATCCACGGTGGCCTCCACACCCAGGATAAGCCACAGCCAGAGCAACCTGGGGCAGGTAACCAGGAGTCCCCACCTCTGAACATCCCATCACTATGCTGACACAAGGGCAAAAATTCCAAGGTGTTTCCATGCTGGCAGGGAGGGAACCAGCAGGATGAGAAGGCTCTGCTCGCTCTTCGGGAAAGTTGCTAGAAGTGGTAAGAAGAGTCCAGTGACTAAGTCACAAATTCGTTCATGCAGCACAGATGTCCAGAGCACTCTTCTGTGCAGACAGGATACCAGATGCTGGCTGAGGCTTCACAGTTCCCTTCCTCACCCCTCTCACGCCACACTTCCCAGCCAAAGCCCCTCGAGCCTGGGTCAGATGAGGAGAAGACGGAATTCTTGGGATTTCCCTGGTTGTCCAGTGGTTAGGACTCTGCACTTCCACTGCTGAGGGCATGCGTTTAATCCCTGGTTGGGGAGCTAAGATTCTTCAAGCCTTGAGGCACAGCCAAAAAACAGAAATAATTATTTAGAAGAAGAAGAACATGGAATTCTTACAGGAGAGTGCAGAGCAGGGACAGAATTAGAGTTTGGCGCAAAATGCCTTTTTCTTCCTGCTGTGTAGTCTTGGGTCAACTACAGACCATTCTATTTGAATGAAAAAATTCACCCAGTGGATTAGGCTTAAAACCTCACCCCCACACACACACACACACACACACACACACACACACACGCACACAATTAATGTAAATGAGATCATGCCAACTCTGAGCCATTAAAAGAAGATCCATCTGCAGCGGTGTCTAAGGACTCCTGACCTGTGACTCTGGGGAGCATGCACACAGATGACAAGTTTCTCAGCGTCCTCCCCTCCCAACACAACTGGCCCCTTCCCTCTATTTTTCAGTGACACCTATGCCCAGAGGAGGGGGGTTATGCCTTCCTACTTCCCTCCCTCGCCCACCGCCCTGACACCATAACTCAAAGACAGCTTGGTGTTTGTGCCGACTGCTCATCTCTTTTCACCCTGTGGAGGCTTTGTGATTATCCACGCTGAGTGTGAGTTTTACTGGGGAGAGAAAGTGGTGGTGGTTTTTTCCCTCATTTGGCATCCCTCGAAGTCACTGAAGTGCAGTTAAATATTCAGCAACCATTCAAATGGAGAAACACCAGCAGGGCTATGACATTGCCTCACAGATGGCATTTGATTAATAAATTGGAGATGTGGAGTTACGAAGCCACTGGGTGCAGGACTGGATTAAAAACTGCAAGGAGATTGGAGGAGAGCCCTGATCCCAGATGTCAGGCTGTGCCGTGGGTTGCTCCTCCCGATCCCTCCTCCCTGGCTTCCTTCCAGGCTGTGGGAGCCAGTCCAAACCATCTCTAAGCGCTCTGTCATGCACTGGGTTTTCAGAGAGAGGAATAAAAGTGGCATAGTAGTCACAGGCACAGACCAGACTCACACTTACCTGTGCCTCCCTGGGAATGGCTCCTCACTCCAGCATTCCTGCCTGGAGAATCCCGTGGACAGAGGAGCCTGGCGGGCTACAGTCCATGGGGTCGCAGAGTCGGACACGACTGAGCGGCTAACACTTTCGCTTTCCTCCCTCTGGGCAGCCCTCTTTGCCCTCCTGTGGCCACATTTCCTTCTCCAGCCAGAGGCAGCACTACAGATGACTGCAGGAGAATAAGAACCTCACCTTCTCCCAGCTGGCTTGCTGAAGTCCCTGCTTCCTCACTCTCTCCTTCTTGCCCCTCTTTTCCAATTAGCCTCACACGGTTCTTTTTTTCTCTTAATCTGTATCATCTAACTATTTACCTACCTAAAATAATGAAAGGGAACCAGGGAGAGAGACGTAATACATCTCTCATTCATTTACTCACTAGGTGTCTGTTGACCATCTCCCCTGTGCTGAACAGTACCTCGACGCCCACTTTCTATGGAATTCACTCACCACTGACTTCTTTTAGGTTCTGCCCTATGGTTTGACCGATCTTGAGAGCCTGGGCAAAACCAGCTAGCTGTCCATCAGAGATTCATGCCCCTCTTCCAGAGTGAGACATGCTTTGGGGAAGCTGCTGTCAACTAGGGACCCCATTACCCACCCTCCTTCGCACCCATATAGGACCATGTGACAATGAAATGTGGATGGAAGGCCTGGCTTATGAAACAGTGCTGTGCAATTCTCCATTTCCCCTCTTTCTCCCACTTGCTGATGGTCGGTAAGGACTCTGAGGCCCCCGGAGGGTGGTAGAGCCCCAATTTTGAAAGAGCCCAGGTCCCTAAATTACTATGTGGCAGGCCACCCATCAGTCATCCGTGTTGAACTCTAATATGTGCAAGCATCGTATTGAGTCAAACGCTAAGACTTGGGGTTTCTCTCTCACAGTGATTGGCACTCTCATGATTAGTGCAAACCCTATGGAAAGGGATGGATGTGGAAACTTTCTGCCTTCCTTGGTTCCTAGACATCAGAGATCTTCTTGATGGGTCCCCTCTGGTTTCTCCATCTTCATCCCCCAAAACCAATTACTCTCCCTATCTTGTCTCATGCCTTTGTGCACAGTGCACACTCTGTTCCAAACGCTGGGGGTCTGGGGGGCTGTCTTACTCATCCCTGAAAATCTACCCCAGTGGTGAGCCTCAGTGAACCTCTGTCTGCCCAGCTGCCCCCTCCTCTCCAGTCTCTAAAGCTTCATTCTTCTCTCTGTGTATATAATCAATCCTCATTACTCACAGTTGCAAAGCTGTCTACTCACTAAAATGTATTTGTAATCCCCAAATCAATACTCGAGGCACTTTTGTGGCCATTCTGGACACGTGCAAAGTGTTAAAAATTTGACATTCCCAACTGAAGTGAAAGGAGGCCATCTCCTGTCTTCCTGTTTTGGCTCTCAGATGGTCAATAAATATCCTTCCCCTGGCCTGTTTCGTGTCCACTTTGTTCCTTTTGCTGGTGATTTCACTATCTAAAGTGGTCCCCAAGTGCAGTGCTGAAGTGCTGTCTACCGTTCCCAAGTACAAGAAGGAGAGAATGCGTGGCTTAGATGCACTTCATTTAGGCATTAAGTTGCAAGTTATATTGCTGTTGGCTGTGAGTTCAATGTTAATGAATCAACAATGCGCAAAAATAAGGAGTCTTTGAACAGAAATATACAGAAGACAAGGTTGTATACTGACTGGCTGATGAAAATGTCCTGACCAGAGGCTCACAGGAACCTAACCGTGTGTTTCCCCAGAAGCGGTGGTTCAGGGCTGACAGTGACGTTCAGAACATGACGACTGCAAATAATGAGAGTCAGCGGAGCATCACATTGTTGGCTGAACTTCCCTGCAGAATAGGGACTGCTCGAGGGCTAGGAGCCCAAGCCCCAGCGTGTGGTGAGAGGTCAGTGCATTTAGAGAAGGTGGCAGCCAGAGCACCATGAGCCTGCTATCTGCACCCAGCAGACGCCCTGGACCTGCCTCCGTCCTCCTGAGCCTGAGACGAGCTGTCACAGGCTCGAGGACCCACAGACCACAGACATAAGTAGACAGGAGTGGACTGTGAGGGGCTGAGGTCACCCACAGGTGGGAATGTGCAGAGGCCAGTGGAAGCAGGTGATGTGGGGGCTGTGGGAGGGTGGTCTGGGAGCCTGGGCACTCGACAGTGTGGGAAGCCAGTCCAGGTCCAGGGGTAAGAAAGCAGGAAAGCCACTTCCGCTCAACCCGGAAATGCTTCTGGGAGGAGGCTGAGTACCAGCAAATCAACAGGAGAAGGGAGCCAGGATGTGCCCTGCATTAGAGGGATAAAACCTGAAACGACATGAGCTGGTGCAGGCCCTCTGGGTGGGTACTGACTCAGGGCCTGAAGGGTGCCTCGGGCCTGGGAAGGAAAAGAGGTTGTGTTAGTGAAAGACAAGGGGCAGCTGTGACGTGCAGGGTGAAACAAATTGTCACTTGTGGATCTGAATGTAGATTCTAAAATCAGTTTCCAAAGAAGAATGCTGGTGAGTCCAGACCAAGAGTAGCAGCTTAGTAGTTAGTACATTGCCTGGCTCCCGGAATAGTGCCGCGACTGGTGTGGAGGATGACGGAGAGGGTGGAATTGTCTGGAAGTCCTGACTTGATGGTGGGGAGTTACAGCACGGGAGGAGCAGAAAGGAGGGGAGCTGACTTGGGGTCCCTTGGCGGCGGATGGGGAGGGCGAGGCGTCTTCATGCTCCCAGGAGGGCAGACCCAGTAACCAGCCCAACACACGGAGGATGGGTTTAGTGAAAAAGTGAAAGTTGCTCAGTCGTGTCCGACTCTTTGAGACCCCTTGGACTATACAGTCCATGGAATTTTCCAGGCCAGAATGCTCGAATGGGTGGCCTTTCCCTTCTCCAGGGGATCTTCCCAACCCAGGGATCGAACCCAAGTCTCCTACATTGCAGGCAGATTCTTTACCAACTGAGCCACAAGGGAGGATGGGTTTGGCTGGAGATAAAGATCTGGGGGTCATCTGGGTCAATGGAGACGTTCGATGTTGGACACAGGGGACTGACTCAGCTCACATGGGACCGGAAGAGAGCCTGGGATTGACTTACAGGCCCAGCGGAGGGGCGGGCTGAGAAGGGCTTGGGACCCTAACCCTGTGCACTTGTTTCCGCTGCATTCCCACCGCAGTCAGCTCTAAGGAACCAAGGGGAGCTAAGTGGGCATTGTTCAGTAATGTGTCTCCCTGCTGCTGCTGCTGCTGCTAAGTCGCTTCAGTCGTGTCCGACTCTGTGCAGCCCAATAGACGGCAGCTCATCAGGCTCCCCCGTCCCTGAGATTCTCCAGGCAAGAACACTGGATCGGGTTGCCATTGCTTCTCCCACGTGTCTCCCTAGTGTCCAGTCATCATACTGTGATGGCCCAAGTGAGAGGAAGTCTGTGAACTTTTAGAAATGTGGGGACTTCCCTAGTGATCCAGCGACTAAGACTCTGCGCTCCCAAGGCAGGGGCCCTGGGTTCAATCCCACACGCCACAACTAAAGATCACACATGCTGTGAGGAATATCAAAGATCCAAGACCCAATACAGCCAAATAAGTAAATAAATTTTAAAAATAAATAAAGGAAGAAGGAGGAAAGAAAGTGCTGATTATGCAGAGTTAGCAGGCACCTACTGACAGGAGGTCAGGGGAAACACCGCAGAGAGGTTGAGGATGGGAGGTCGAGGTCAGCATCGGCCCTCTGCACCCGCTTCCACATTGCGTCCCCCTGGGCCCCGGTGGCTCAGAGGGCAGCTCTGGCAGGCAGTTCTGTTTGAACTCTGTTCTGTTTGAGGTTCCTTTAATTGACAACGCCCCAGCCCAGGCTCACAAGCCCCTGAGGCCTGGGAAGCACGCTGAGCCCACCGACAAGCATTGTTCCCAAATGTGAGGCGCTCAGTAACACTGGGGATGATTTTCAGCCAGTGGGGGATGTGAGCAGTCAAAGAAACGTTCCACGTTTCCACCCACCAGGGGGACGGTCCTTGGAAGGCAGGCCACCCCAAGTCCCAGGGGCTTCCTGGGGCTCGCACCGTTGTCCTCAGGATTGGTCCTGAAAACACACTCAGGTGGTTTTTCCGCCTTCCTGTCTCACTCTCCTTGTGCCCTCCTCATTCCTGTTTCCCAAGTCACCTCCCAAATCCTGGGCTTTGCACCCAAATCTCAGGCTCTGCTTGCGGGATGGCCCCAGAGGAAAAGCCAAGAACAGAGACGTGGTCTGTGACGTTAAATGCCACCAAGACTTCAAGCAGAATGATGTCAGGGAAGAAGCATTAGCAGCAGGGAGGTGGCGCAGGTCACTGGGGGACGCTGCCGTTGGAGCACTGCGCTGGGAGCAGGACCTCCAGAGCTGCCGCCCCAGGGGCAGAGGCTGTTTTCGCTCCGTGAGAGCTTTAGCCTGGGGCTCAGTGCCTCCCTCAGTATCCAGGAAGAAGCTAAACTTCTAAACCAGAGTTTACTGGAGATTCTATCAGTTCCTTCAGTGGCTCACTTACGTCTGACTCTGCAACCCCACGGACTGCAGCACTCCAGGCCTCCCTGTTCATCACCAACTCCCAGAGTTTACTCAAACTCATGTTCATCAAGTCAGTGATGCCATCTAACCATCTCATCCTCTTTCATCCCCTTCTCCTCCCACCTTCAATCTTTCCCAGCATCAGGATCTTTTCAAATGAGTCAGTGCTTTGCATCAGGTGGCCAAAGTATTTTGGCCATTGGAGTTTCAACTTCAGCATCAGTCCTTCCATTGAATATTCAGGACTAATTTCCTTTAGGATGGACTGGCTGAATCTCCTTGAAGTCCAAGGGACTCTCAAGAGTCTTCTCCAATACCACAGTTCAAAAGCATCAGTTCTTCGGCACTCAGCTTTCTTTATAGTCTTCTTTATAGAAGATTCTATAGACAAGACGAATCAGGGAGTTTTCATTGTGTCTTACACTGCAAACTCTGTCAGTTTCCTTTGGACACTGACTTTGCTCAGCCTATCTTTCCAGCCACCACCAGGGCACCCCTTTCTGCTGGATCCTGTCTCCAAATCCTGGACACCCCATCTCCACATGGCCAGGCTGCCTCTCTCAGGAGCTGCCTCCAGGAGGGCTGGGCTCACATACCCAGGGATGCTGGGAGGTAAGCCCAGTGTGAGGCTTGAGGCATTGAGTGCCCCTGTCCTCCTGGGGTTCCCACATCAGTGATGCGTCTCCTCCCACAGCAGCTTTTTATAGAGAAGACATGCCAAGGACAAGATTAAGGCTGATCTAATACAATCTTCCCCACCCATCAGAGTGGACACCTTGCTGTTGCTCTCGAAGGGCTGAGAACAGTTCTCTCAGGAAGACTTACCCCCGAGATGTTCTCCAATAGACTCATAAATGGCTAGAATTCCCTCTAGGAACTCTAAGCGCTCGGTTTTTCCTTCACCACCTCTGCCCCTCCCTGCACATCCCAGCCCTCATCCACTTCCCCGGCAAAGGGTGACTTGGCACCAGGGCTGGGTGCCAAGGGTGGAGGTGCAGTAGGCAGGCTCGTCTGTGTCCTCAGGGGCTCCCAGCCAGAGGAGGGAGCCAGGCCATGTGCTGCTGGGCTGGGGCTGCTGCAGAGACTCAGAGATATACCTCCCGCCCCAGAGCAACCCCTGGCCTCCTGGCTCCCGTGCATCTCCCATATCATCCACACCTCACTCTTGACCCTGGGCTGTTCTCCTGAGAATCCCAGAGCAGCAGGGGGCTTGGCTGTCCTTTACTCCCACATCTACTAAGCTCAGAAAGGGCAAGNCATCAGGATCTTTTCAAATGAGTCAGTGCTTTGCATCAGGTGGCCAAAGTATTTTGGCCATTGGAGTTTCAACTTCAGCATCAGTCCTTCCATTGAATATTCAGGACTAATTTCCTTTAGGATGGACTGGCTGAATCTCCTTGAAGTCCAAGGGACTCTCAAGAGTCTTCTCCAATACCACAGTTCAAAAGCATCAGTTCTTCGGCACTCAGCTTTCTTTATAGTCTTCTTTATAGAAGATTCTATAGACAAGACGAATCAGGGAGTTTTCATTGTGTCTTACACTGCAAACTCTGTCAGTTTCCTTTGGACACTGACTTTGCTCAGCCTATCTTTCCAGCCACCACCAGGGCACCCCTTTCTGCTGGATCCTGTCTCCAAATCCTGGACACCCCATCTCCACATGGCCAGGCTGCCTCTCTCAGGAGCTGCCTCCAGTAGGGCTGGGCTCACATACCCAGGGATGCTGGGAGGTAAGCCCAGTGTGAGGCTTGAGGCATTGAGTGCCCCTGTCCTCCTGGGGTTCCCACATCAGTGATGCGTCTCCTCCCACAGCAGCTTTTTATAGAGAAGACATGCCAAGGACAAGATTAAGGCTGATCTAATACAATCTTCCCCACCCATCAGAGTGGACACCTTGCTGTTGCTCTCGAAGGGCTGAGAACAGTTCTCTCAGGAAGACTTACCCCCGAGATGTTCTCCAATAGACTCATAAATGGCTAGAATTCCCTCTAGGAACTCTAAGCGCTCGGTTTTTCCTTCACCACCTCTGCCCCTCCCTGCACATCCCAGCCCTCATCCACTTCCCCGGCAAAGGGTGACTTGGCACCAGGGCTGGGTGCCAAGGGTGGAGGTGCAGTAGGCAGGCTCGTCTGTGTCCTCAGGGGCTCCCAGCCAGAGGAGGGAGCCAGGCCATGTGCTGCTGGGCTGGGGCTGCTGCAGAGACTCAGAGATATACCTCCCGCCCCAGAGCAACCCCTGGCCTCCTGGCTCCCGTGCATCTCCCATATCATCCACACCTCACTCTTGACCCTGGGCTGTTCTCCTGAGAATCCCAGAGCAGCAGGGGGCTTGGCTGTCCTTTACTCCCACATCTACTAAGCTCAGAAAGGGCAAGTGGCTAGCTCAGACAGCACAGCAAGTAACAAAGCAAATCCCGCAAACAGCTAGGCTCTTCTCTTCCAAACCATTGCCCTGCCCGCTGCCACCTTGGTGTATCCACAAATCAGTCAGAAGCCTGTGGGCATGTAGACCTTAAGCCTCAGCCATGGCCACCAGACACATCTCATTTTCTGTGTATAACGAGTGTGTTTATCTAGAGAGGGTGAGGTGGTATGTGTGTGGAGTGGAATTCCATATTTCGTGAAAGTGTTAGTTGCTCAGTCGTGTCTGACTCTTTGTGACCCCCTGGACTGTAGCCCACCAGGCTCCTCTGTCCATGGAGTTCTCCACGCAAGAATACTGGAGAGCGTTGCCATGCCCTCCTCCAGGGGATCCTCCCGACTCAGGGATCGAACCTGGGTCTACCGCATTGCAGGCAGTTTCCTTACTGTCTGAGCCACCAGGGAAATCCATGTTACTTACTCTTCTCATAATTCTGGAAGCCTGCTTGGAAGAGGAAACATTTCAGCCATCTCTCAGTTATAGATTTACTTGTTGGGCTGATGAAGGAGGGCCCCTAGAGACAGGAGGGCTGGGATAGAAATCTGGGGCTGATGAAGGAGCCAGGACTCGTGTATCACTGTGGGCTGAGGCTGAGCACCCATCTTGTAGCAGACTCCGTGCTGGCTGCTGGAAGTTGCCAGAAGGCAGCAGCAGGCTCTCCAGTGCTCAGGGATCTATTCCCAGAAGATAAGCCAAAGGGCTTTAACCTCCTGCTGCCAAACCAGCAATCAGGAAAGCAGAAAGACCAGAGCCATCCAATCCACCCCAAGAGAAGCAAAGTGAGCAGCGACTGTATGTTGAGGCACCAGCATGCTCCCTGTGGGGCTGATGGGCCGCTTTCTCTTCTGGGCGGAGGCCAAAGGCCTTGTTGAAGTGGCCAGATGCCTAGAGTCTCTGGACACTTCCTGGAGAGGAAACCGGAAACGAGGATTGAAAAAGTTAAGATTTAGACTCTGGCATTGACCACAGTGGAAGCAATCTAGCTGTCCAACAGTCGCGGGGGCAGGGGCTACTTACAAGTTAAGGTACCTCGGTATCCCAGACTTGATCCAGTCATGATAGTCATGATGACAAAACATGCTTCTAGGTTCCCACCCTGTGAGAAGCAGCAGACCTGATCACGGTGGGTGTGCCCAGGGATGGAGCAGGGAGGTAAAGAGTGTGGAAGAGATCCCCATGTCAAAGCGGAATTACATTATTAACCTGGGTGAAGATAGGGACTGCGCATGTGCTGGAGTTCTTTTCAGAAGATGCAAATTGCAAGCCCGGAGTATTATACAAAAAAGGACTCCTGAAGCAAAAAAGAACTTTATCCATTTATTTCCTAACCGGTAGCTTCTCTGTTTCCACTGAGTTCACATATTTTATTGACATACATGAAGCTCAGAGAAAACTGAAGTGCTTCTTTTGAGCCTGCTCATTTCTTCAAAGGGTAGTTGAGTACAGACTGCCTGCCTTTCTTGGTTTTTTTAAGCAGGCTGAAAAGGGACATGCGCATAATTGTTCAACTGGTAGGAATTAGAGCCTCTTCCTATATTTAAACACAGGAAACCTCTCTTGGGGAATGTGTACTGCCAACTACCTGGACTTCTGCACAGGGTGAAAACAAATTGCACAAGAGCATGATTACGGGACTTATTTGTTTTGTGACTTCACCAAAGGACTAAACATAGACATCCATCCTCAGGGACTTCCCTGGTGGTCCAGTGGCTGGGAATCCACCTGCCAACACAGGAGACATGGGTTTGATCCCTGGTCGGGAGGCAGCCAAATAAATAAATATTTTTAAAAAGAAACCCAGTCTCATAATTCATTGTTAGAGTAATTATTTCCATGAGGGAAAATAAGTTGCAATCATATTGCAATTTGCATTGCACCTGGAAATTTACAAAACGCTTCCCCGTCCTCGGTCTCATTTTACTAACAAATGCTCCCCTCTCACAGAGCCTGACAAGGAGGAGAGACAGTGTCCTGCATGCTGGAGCCATCAGGAACCCTCAGGGCTCACCCTTATCACTATCACAGCTGGCCTCTGGAAGGCCACGGACATTTCAGGCAACCTCATTCTCACAGTGGCCCCACGATGGTGTTCTTTGTTCCCCATTTTGCCAGTGAGAAAATAAAAGCTCAGAGGATGGCTGTTGAAAGTTTCAGAGCTGAAACTGACTGACTCTGAAGGCCAGAGCCTTTGTGTTACACCAGGGGCAGGGGCTGTGACCCATGGTTCCGGCAGTGGCTGCACTGAGCCACAGGCCTGCTCGAGGTGATGGATCAGGGATGGAGCCTGGTTCCTAAAGGAGCTGGACCTGTGGCCAGAGCCTCATTCCAGTGACTTGTGAGACAAGGAGCCAACACTAGACATGACCACCATCCTCCCTGCCTCCATGCAACCTGACCCAGAGCCCCAGGTCCACAGAACTGTCCAGCAAGCTGCCCCCAGNCCTGGTTCCTAAAGGAGCTGGACCTGTGGCCAGAGCCTCATTCCAGTGACTTGTGAGACAAGGAGCCAACACTAGACATGACCACCATCCTCCCTGCCTCCATGCAACCTGACCCAGAGCCCCAGGTCCACAGAACTGTCCAGCAAGCTGCCCCCAGTCACCCTCCTTGCCTCCTCCTTCTCAACCTTTATTCACTGGGGCAAACTCAACCACCTCCAGCTCCCTCATCTGAGGGAACAGACAAGGGATGCCCTGAACTGCAGCACTCAGAATTCCCCGCTGAACCCTGCACCTACTTATTAACACAGAAGTCAGGTGCCACACCTGAGAGGCTGCTCAGAGAGCTCAGCGGAGCTCCTNGCCTCCTCCTTCTCAACCTTTATTCACTGGGGCAAACTCAACCACCTCCAGCTCCCTCATCTGAGGGAACAGACAAGGGATGCCCTGAACTGCAGCACTCAGAATTCCCCGCTGAACCCTGCACCTACTTATTAACACAGAAGTCAGGTGCCACACCTGAGAGGCTGCTCAGAGAGCTCAGCGGAGCTCCTCCAGTCCACCTCAGTCCCCAGGGCACCTGAGCCAGTGCATGTGGCAACCAGAGCCACCTGCCCCCATTACCTGGCATCATCCTGCACTCAGACCGCCCTCCCCCACAGCCAAGCAGACACAGAGGCACTCCAGCCCAGGCTCCAGCTGGGAGACCAGGCTATTGTGCTCATCACACACAGGACCACTCTGTCCCCAGGGGTTCACTGAGGCCCCAGCGACCCAGGGTCCTAGGGCGGCTTCCCACTTTGGGATCTTGAAATTTGGTGCTATCAAATGATGCTTGTTATACATAATAGGCACTACACACATTGGTTAATATATATGTATTTATATATAATTATGGCTTTCCTGATGTTCTCAGTGAAGAATCAGCCTGCAATGCAGGAGACCCTGGTTCAATTCCTGGATCAGGAAGATTCACTGGAAAAGGGATAGGCTACTCACTCCAGTATTCTTGGGCTTCCCCTGTGGCTCAGCTAGTAAAGAATCCGCCTGCAATGTGGGAGACCTGGGTTTTATCCCTGGGTTGGGAAGATCCACTGGAGAAGGGAAAGGCTCCCCACTCCAGTATTCTGGCCTGGAGAATGCCATGGACTGTATAGTCCATGAGGTCACAAAGAGTCAGACATGATTGAGCAATTTTCACTTTCATTTTCATAATTATATGCAACAGAAGATCAAACTAAAAAAAAAAAATAGATACTAAGACCCAGACTAGAGACATCCCTGGTGGTCCGGTGGTTGACTCTGGGTTTCCACTGTAGGGGGCATGGGTTTAACCCCTGTTGGGGAACTAAGATACTGCAACCAGTGTGGTGTGGGAAAAAAAAAAAAAAAAAGGACAGTTCTTAGATGCAGACCGTGGTCTTAAAATTATACTTATCCCTGAAATGAATGGTTTCTTGGAAAGAAGCTGATTCCAGGTCTGGGCAAAGTGAAAGTGAAGTTGCTCAGTTGTGTCCAGCTCTTTGAGACCCGGTGGACTGTAGCCCACCAGGCTCCTCCGTCCATGGGATTCTGCAGGCAAGAATATTGGAGTGGGTTCCATTTCCTTCTCCAGGGGAACTTCCCGACCCACGGATCGAACCCAGGTCTCCTGTATTGCAGGCAGATGCTTTAACCTCTGAGCCACCAAAGGAGAGGTCTGAGCAGGAAACAAATGAACCCGGAACTCTGTAGAGTACATAGCAAGGAAATAATCAAAGGTGGCTAGGGTCTACAGACTGGATGGTAATGTTGGATTTAAGTGGTTTTACGAAGTACCCAGCCATGTTAGGGAGATGCACATGGCAAGGTCCTGTGGGCAGACTCTCATAAATGTTGGTGGCCTCTAGGAGCTGATGGGGGCCTCCAGCCAGCAAGAAACCAGGACCCTCAGTTTCAGAACCTCAGAGAAATGCTTCTGTCAGCAACTTGATTGAACCTGGAAGCAGAGTCTTCCCCAGTCACGTTTTCAGATGAGAACACACCCCAGCTGACACCTGGATGGTAGCCTGGAGATTCTAAGCTGAGGACCCAGCTAAGTTTGTGGTACTACTATTACACAGCAAAAGAACGCCAGTACAGTTTTCCATTTCAGTCCCAGGCCACAGGTAGGGAAGACAGCACACCCCTTCCCCNTCATTTTTAAAATGTATGCTTATATGGTGTTTTGAAAACATCATCTTCAAGTTCTGTTCCCACAAGTTCCCTATACATTTAATGAGATACAGTATACTACAAAAAAAAGAAATCTGAGACCAAAATAAGAAGTCTTTCAGGGTTAGGGCCTAGAGAGATCAAATTTCTTCCAAAGCAATATATCATAAGGATATGATTGGTTACACTTTCTTATTGATGATTTTGACTATATGATGTTGCTGGGCAGCTTCCTTTTCCACGTAGATTAGTTTGATTCTACCAGTGCCATTCCAAGAAAATCAGCTACAGCATTTGGTACCCATTTACTGGCCTTATGGATTGCATTTGTGGTTGATAGTCTATTAAATTACTGTGCAGATTGGATTCAGGCCAGTGGTTAAAATATTTCTATTAGACTCCAGCAGCATACGTGTATTTCTTACAAATTCACATCACTCTCCTCACTCTCTTATCGTTCAGTGTTTCATTCTGTCTACGGAGGTTGAATTGGGTGCACACTCAATTTCACAGGTGAACAGAAGCCTGCAGTTTTTCTGGGCTGAGTGTTTGGGAGCAGAGAACAGTGCCCAAAGTCAGTGTAAAGGCTTGTGTGTCACCAGGACCCTTGCAGGAGGACCTATGTCTCACTTAGGAAATATCAAAAGAGAATTTTCTTCCTGTTTTAATCTGATTATTAAAGACCTTAAAACATATGTTTTTACAATTCATTGCTGAGATTTTTTTCCTATGTGTTTACTTAATCTGAGCCTTACACTGACATCTTTAAAAAGGTACCACAAAAAGTGAAGGCTTTGCTCTCACTTATTAAAACTAAACATATGTCTCCTTGTCCCATGATCCACCCAAATCCAAATTATATTATTATTATGTTGTTGTTATTGTTCTGCGAATCAAGACATAGCTTTGGGTTCAACGATCAGTTTTTATTTAGAAGTTGCATATCCAGCTCTGATTATGCTTCCTTTCATTTTTGATTGCTTTAAAAAAAATGTTCCATTCCAAGAGATGTGTGCTAAGAATAGTAAGATGATCACGTCCTTCTGTTATTTAATTGGAAACAGTCCTTTGACCTTGAGACTGTTTATGTTCGGATACTGAAACATTCTCTTTAATTTGATCTGTGATTCCTTCGGGTTGTAGTGATGTGATCAACAAGTTTTACTGAAGTTTCTTGGTAAGTCCTATAACTTGTTAAACTGTTATTAAACCTCAGAGAGTCCATGAAGAATAGTGGGAGCCTGTTACCCAGAATGACTGATGTATCACAACTGGCTCCTTCATTTGGCTGTTTTGGGCCCCATCTTGGCATTTTAGCCTTTCCTTAGAAGGCTACGAGGCAGTTCTTGACAGCCTAAAATAAACATGCAGCTTTCCAAGGAATGAGAGTAACAGTAGTTCCTCACATCTGTATTCCTTTGTTATTTGAATTCAGTGGACACCTGTTTTCAGCATATGCTACAATCTAGTGTTTGTGTACCATTCAAAATGAAGAAGGACCCTCGGGAGGGAAGGTCAAGTAACATGAGATCTAGTATTTTGACTCTATAGTGTATGTACAGCTATCATACTATCCCTGATCCTTAAAATAGCCCAGGAAAGTAGATATTCTCTCTACTCAATGACTTATCAAAGTCTCCCAGATTTTAAACATGTCAGAGGTAGAATTATAATCTAGATGAGTCAGTCTTTATCCTTTGCTTTTGACCACCCTATACTACCCAGTGGGCTTCCCAGGTGGCATTATTGGTGAAGAACTTGCCTGCCAATGCAGAAAATGTGAAAGACATAGGTTCAGTCTCTGGGTTGGGAAGATCCCCTGGAGAAGGGCTCAGCACCCACTTCAGGATTCTGGCCTGCTTAATTCCATAAACAAAACAGCCTGGTGGGCTACAGTCCATAGCATCACAAAGAACTGGATGCACCTGAAGCAACTTAGCATGCACACACATACTACCTAACAAAAAACACTGTATTATACTGTGAGATAATTCAGATTCAGACTGGGAATATCCAGAAAGGTTTATAAATAAGCTAACATTTTATTTGGACTTGAAGGATGAGTAAACTTTTGGAGAGCAGAAAAGGGTTGAAGAAATGGGTTCTTCTAAAGGTTTCAGGATGAAAAAACATTGTGATCAAAAATTTGGAAGCAAGACGGCCTGTGGTGTGTTTCAGAAATGGCAAACAACTTGATGTGGCCAGGCTAAGAAATATGCAGAGGAATGCAGTGAGATCTTTGCTTAATGAAAGCCTTAAGTGTCATGATAGGGATTTGCAACATTATTCTGGAGATGATGCTATCAAATAAGGGAAGAATCATAAAGATGTGTTGGTTTTGTGTAGGATGTGTTTTTTAGTTCATCAACCCTGATTCTTCTCTTTCGTGGTCTCAAGGGTTTTGAAATCAAGGGGGAAAGAACACAAACAGAGAAACTGTCTTTGTGATAATTGTCTTCAGACAGCTATCGTAAGATAAACAAGAAGTGAAGACACTGATCTTAGTTTATCAGATAAAGTATTATTTTGTGGCAGTAGATTTTAGGTACTTAAATGATTCAAGAGAGTTATTTTGTTAGGTCGAGTTGGTGAAAATTCTATGGTTTTCTTTCATGAAAAGTCTAAAATTTATTTTTCTATATCCCAGAGAGGAAAAATAATTCAGTATTACTTCATAGACATTTATTAAAGTAAATTTAACTTATTTTATAGATCTATTTTTTAAAATAGCAAACTTTTGACATCTAAAATATATTTGTAAATTAGCTTTTTAAAATCTGTCTGGAATCAAACCTAACTTATATCCATCATAAATCAAATTTAATTCATATTAATTATATTTTCCCTAAATTTTTTCCAGTATTCACTATTAAAAAGTTTTTTTCACTATTTTTTTTAATGTTTTTAGCTGGTAGTCTAATTTAGACAATACTTATCTGACAGAGTAAAATCTAATCACAATTTTTAGGAAAGAAGTATAGGGTTGGCTATCAAATGAGCACAAATGAGCATAAAATTAAAAATGGTTTGATGTATATTCCATTACCATGTACATGTTTTTTGATGTGATTTTAGTCATGATCTTGGCCTGTTGACTCTGGGCTAACTTGAAAATGTGTTTAATCAATAAAAAAAAAGTAATATGTTTGAGAAATGCATTATTTCTCCAGTGTTCTGGAATCTGTTGCTAATATAATTTGAAGTGAACTTTCTTTAGCTTGGCCTCCAGAGTAATCAGCTATAGGCATGTGGATGGTGAATACCTAATAACTGTCCCCCTAGAGATGACAGAGAGTTGTATACACATTGTAAGTCTTGGCAAGGAGACAAGGCTCATGCATCCAGATTTTGCCGATGAAGACATATAAAGAAAAGAGAGGGGAAAAACAAAATCTATGCTGAAGAAATATTACAGCTGCAAATATTTTGACAACTTAGATTTTCCACAACACTTTGGTTTATTCTATCCATTAATTCAGCAATATTTACTGAGGTCTATTTATAGTTAGTCCAATTTGTATTTATGTTTAGCTCACTCTAGGCGCTGAACTAAGGTGATGGAAAATGCAAAAAAAAAAAAAAAAAGAAAGAAATCCTCTTCCTAATTATTTCTGTTGTTTTTCTTATAACTAATAAGTTATATGCAGTCATTAAAAGCGAGTGAANATTTGTATTTATGTTTAGCTCACTCTAGGCGCTGAACTAAGGTGATGGAAAATGAAAAAAAAAAAAAAAAAAGAAAGAAATCCTCTTCCTAATTATTTCTGTTGTTTTTCTTATAACTAATAAGTTATATGCAGTCATTAAAAGCGAGTGAAATTATATTCTTACAGATGCCTGGAAACATCTTTTATTATATTTATTTTTTATTCACATTTCTCAAAAGATTTCCTCTTATGTTCATCTTGATTTCCAAGTGGAGGGAGCTTAGGATATTCAAAAAGCTGCTAAGAAGAGTAAGAAGACTGTCAAAGAACATTATGAAACCATTGAAACAAGTGTGAATACTTATTAACCATTATTTTCTTTCGAAGTTTTGAAATACAATAGCAAACAGCACAGAGGTTGACAAAGACAAAATTTTATGGCATCATTTAAGGTGATACAGTGACTTGAGATAGGAAAGCCATCTTCATGAAGTTTGAGGAGGAGAATTTAGAATCTAACCTTGCTATATATAAACATTACCTGCTTTTGACAATGTATCACTCATTTCAGTCACTCATTCATGACCAGCTCTTTGCAACCCCATGGACTGCCGCACGCCAGGCTTCCCTGTCCATGACCAACTCCTGGAGCTTGCTCAAACTCCTGTCCATTGAGTCAGTGATGCCATCCAAGCATCTCATCCTCTGTTGTCCCCTTCTCCTCCTGCCTTCAATCTTTCCCAGCATCAGGATCTTTTCCAATAAGTCAGTTCTTTGCATCAGATGGCTAAAGTATTGGAATTTCAGTGTCGATGTATAGTGGTGGTAATAATGGTAATAACTAGTAGTATGTAGTGTTTGTTGCATTTTTCTCTTATGCTATCATGCTAAATGCTTTATGTGTACTAGCTCAACTAATCCATATACAAACTTCATAACTACTGTCAAATATCACAATACAAATGGAGGTGGAAACTTAGGTGGAAATCAATTAAGGACCCTCCAAAGATTGTCCAGCAAGTGTGCTGAGGCAAAACCACTCTGCCCTTGAAGAACAAGAATGTGGTTGAATGTTTCCACACAACCAGCAAATATTCAAAGAGCAAAACTTATTCTGAAATAATTTTCCCTCAAGAGAGCCATTTACCATTACCTTGAAAAGGCCAACATGCTTTTTGATCATACCAATAATTTTGTAAGACCCAAGTATAGATGGTGTGCCAAAGGGCTAAAGAACAATGATGTTAGATTTACTATTTCCCTTAAAATATTAATTGGATGAGTTGCCATTTTTCACTCATCTTGAGTTGCATTAATCCTGGAGGTCTTTTGCTCCAGAAGAATTCACCACTGAATTCCTTTTTAGTGCATCAGAGCATACCACTACATCTTGACTTATGCAGTATAATGTAGAATAAAGAAAACTGCATTGAGATTTCTGTGACCTGATTTCTACTCTTGGCTCTGATCTTATGATCGCAACAGCATTTCTCCACAATATACATGGGCCCATAGAACAAATGAGAACATTGAGATTACAGTTGGTAAGCAACAGAACTGAGAATGGAACTCATGTCTGTCTCTAAATCTTGCACTGTTTATGAAAACACATTACCTCTGCTTAATATCTGAAGATCATTCCCTGCCTCCCCCACCACCACATGACCATCAAATGTCCTGAGAAATCACTAAAGAATTCACTCTAATTATTATAATGCCCAATTGTAGTTTTTCATAGTATCATTTAAAAATCAGTTTATCAAAACAGCTAAATAAGCGTAATGATGCGAGGAATATTATTTTAGGTTGAAGGAGAGATCAGTCAAGGAGAATCTGTCATTCATTTCTTGTTAGCTGGCTTCATGCATTCCTCCCACTCGCCTTGGTGAGAGTCCATCTGTGTCTGTTGCGATGACTCTTTTAAATCTCTCATCTTCCAGGTCAACTGTTGTATCACAATCCAGAGGAAGTAGTCTGGCTTCATAATGTGACTTAGTAGAAAGCAGCATGCCATATTCTGTGAGCCACATATGGTCTGAGGGTTGTAGGATGAATATCACTATGAGATTCTGGATCCAGTGATACTGAAAAAAATCTGTTTTTCTCAATTCCGTGTGTTTTCAAAAGTTGGAACAAGAATGTTTGGTTTCCAAGATGTCTATGTAAAAGTGATTGCCTGATGTCCTCCAGTTCAACCAAATCATACAACAAAAATGAAAAAGCCCACAAATAAAACAATTTCATAAATTGCCTTTATGGAGAAATTTGTACCTGAAGGAAAGGATCCAATTTCCATTACTTAAATTAACTCCTAGTGTAGCTTTTATATACATCTTTTCCAGTGAAATCATTGAGTAGTGTGCTTGAATACACATCAGAAACAAACCATCTCTTATTCCATTGCATAATTCCCATAACAATTCTGAAAATAAATGCACTCACCAAGTTTTTTTGTTTTTGGGAAAGCATACTGTTTGAATGAGAGAAATATTGTAGCTTACTTTCAGAAAGGGAACTAGTTTTGTTTAGAATTGTCAAAAATGTATGCTGTTTGCATATGATATTTTGAATTTTGGTCAAATGGAATACTTAAGCCATCTAACTGATACTATAGACGCTTAAAAATTTTTTTTTATTGAAGTATAGTTACTTTACAATGTTGTGTTAGTTTCTACTGTACAACAAAGTGAAATCAGCCATATGGGTGTATCTATCCCCTCCCTGGGTAACCTTCCTCCCCTAAATCCCATCCCCCTTGGTCATCACCGAGCACCAAGCTGAGCTCCCTGTGCTATTGAGCAGCTTCCCACTAGCCATCTGTTTTACACATGGCAGTGCATATATGTCAGCGCTGTTCTCCCANGTTTGCATATGATATTTTGAATTTTGGTCAAATGGAATACTTAAGCCATCTAACTGATACTATAGACGCTTAAAAATTTTTTTTTATTGAAGTATAGTTACTTTACAATGTTGTGTTAGTTTCTACTGTACAACAAAGTGAAATCAGCCATATGGGTGTATCTATCCCCTCCCTGGGTAACCTTCCTCCCCTAAATCCCATCCCCCTTGGTCATCACCGAGCACCAAGCTGAGCTCCCTGTGCTATTGAGCAGCTTCCCACTAGCCATCTGTTTTACACATGGCAGTGCGTATATGTCAGCGCCGTTCTCCCAATTCTTCCCACTCTCCCCTTCCTTTGATATGTCCACCGTCCATGGCATTTTCCAGGCAAGAGGACTGGAGCAGGGTGCCATTGCCTTCTCCAAGATCAAGTGAGGGTACTCTCTATTCTTATAGAATGGGACCTTCCCGTGTTGACGACTCAGTGGATTAAAGCCTCTCAGGTGGCGAAAGACACACTGAGAAGAGCTGAAAGCTGAGGCTGCCCAGCTGTATTTTTGACTGAGTCTTGGAAAACTCTCATTTCCATTGTTGACATTCTTTCTCTTTAAGAATAGTTCTCATCCTTGAATCCTAATGAAACCAGTAAAGCTTATTGAACAACAACAACATAACATACAGCTTTCTGGTAAATTTGTTACTAAAAAGAAAAAAGAAAAGCTTTGAAAAGAGAATTTGTCACCAGCTAGTAGGAAATGGCAACCCACTCCAGTATTCTTGCCTGGAGAATTCCACGGAGAGAGGAGCCTGGGGGGCTACAGTCCATGGGGTCACGAAGAGTCGGGCGTGACTGAGTGACTAACTTTCTGAAAAGCATAGAACTAGTCTATACACAGTTACCAAAGTTTTCTCTCTTAGCTCTTTCAGGAGTAATTCTCCATATCTCCTGTACTTCTTCACACAGATGGGCTAAGAGAACAAAATGCATATCATCATCATGTCCACCTAAATATTAATCACATAAAATTGTGCAGATTGCTGAGTGGGTAAGGATATGATACATTTCTTTCAGGCCTATTGTTTTATTTCCTTCAGATTCTTTATATTTGAGTGAACTGCGTATTCTAGGAGATAGAGTTAAGGAATTAAGATGATTGAGGCTGCATAATTAGACTAAGGACAGATTTAAGGAAATCATCTTTTCTTATAGCTGAAGTCTGGATTAGTGGGCAAGCTACCATGTTCTATTATACAATTAGTATAGTCAGATCTGGTATTCCAATTTCAAGCTTGTACCACCTTTTAAAGTCTACTTAGCCATGTTAAGTCCTTCATAGTCAAAAGAAACACCCAAATTTACTTCAAAGGAAAGATATTCAGGCTGAGGATACTCAGCCATCTATCTCCCCACATTTTAAAGTCACTTTCATTTGCTCCTGGGAATGAAGGATGCTTCTGACCAGATCTATTTTTCCATCTTTTCCAGTACTCTGCTTGGGCAGCCACCCTCTTTCTGTCTCAGCTTTTCCTATGCTCTACTTCCAGCCTCTCTCCCTGGGATGTCTTTTCCCTTTGACGTGCTCAGATATTTCACATGATACAGTTACGGCTTACAAATGCACATAAAAGAAAAATAAACAAAAGGAAAGCTGTTTTCTTAACCTCTAGATCCTTGAGCTATGCCTTATTTATCTTCTGTTTTTCCAAACCAAGCAATTTGAATGAATTGTCTGAACTCATTGACCCTGTTTTTTCTATGTTTATTACTTCATTAAGGTATAATGCAGCCAGGTGTACATATCTTAAATATACAGTCTGATAAATTTTGATTAATACATTCACCAAAATAACCACCACTCCATTCAAGTTACAGAAATTTTCATTACCCCTGAAGTTTTCTTCATGCCCCTTTACAGTAAATCCCTGCCCTGCCTTTCCCTACAATTACTTTTTGGGTTTCTTTAACTGTAGATTATATACCTCCTGTCTTTTTTCCTTCCAATTTTGAAAACTACCTCAAGACTTACAAAATTATGTAAGCACAGTACAAAAACTTCTTTTCCTAAGCTCTTTGAAATTAAATTACCAACCTGTTGCCCCGTCAAGTCTGAATATTTCAGTATGTGTTTTTCTCCAACAAAGACATTTTCCTAAAGGGCCACAATGAAACCATCAGAATTAGAAATGAGTTGCAGCAACACTAATGCCTAATCCTCAGGGTCCATTCAAGTATCACCCATAAGTGTCATTTGTAGCAAAAGAGTCCAGATCAGGATCATGTACTGCATTAAGTTTTCTGTCTCAGTTACTTTTAATCTGGAACTGTTCCTCAGTCTTTTCCTGAATGTTAATCACTCTGCACCTTTAAAAAGTACAGGCCAATTATTTTATAAATTGTCTCTCACTTTGGTTTGCTTAGCATTTCCTCATGATTCTGTGTTCTCATGGCATCGTATCAGTGGCTCATGACTGTAATTTGTCCCATTATTGATGATCACGTTGATCACTTGATTAAGGTGCTAATTTCCAGGCTTCTCCACCATAAATTACTCTTGTTCCCTTTGTAATTAATGAACATTTCTTGAGGAGGTAATTTGAGTCTATGTAAATATCCCATTTCTCATCAAACTTTCAAATTTTGTATTTTTAAATTTATATCTGTATAAAATCTGCTTTTCTACTTTATTCAATTAAATTTTTACTATGATAATCTTACTATTGAATTTAAATGTTTTACTATAATAAATCTTTAATGCTCATAATGGCAAAGATTTGGCCAGTGACAGCTCCTTCAAACTGACTTCTTTTCCTTTTTTGACATGTTTTCATCATTCCTTGATACTTATTTTCTGGCATGACAGACAATCCAAATGTACCTTCTACTGCCCCAGGCCTGGAATCAAACATTTCTCCAAAGATCCTGGATTCCTTTTANGAGATAAACTGTGTAAGTTTAAGACATACTCTGCGTTGACTTGATACACTTGTATATTGCAAAACAATTACCACCGTACGGTATTTAGCACTTCTATCACATCATGTAACTCCATTTTCATTTTCTGTGGTGAGAACACTGAAGGTCTGTTCTCTTAGTAACTTTAAAGTACATACTACAGTATTATTAACTCTAATCATTATTCTGTACTTTATTGGACCCCTAGAATTATCTATTTTATAGCTAGAAATTTGTACCCATTCACTAACGTCTCTGCATTTTCCCTGCTCTAACCTCTGTTAACTTTTCTATTTTACACCACTAACAAAAATTAACTTGAAATGGATTAAAGTTACAAACATTGACCTGAATCCATGAGTTTTAGAAGAATGCATAGAGGAAAAGCTTTTTGACATTGGTCTTGGCAATTTTTTTTTTTTAATATGACACCAGAAGCACAGTGATGATTCTGTTTGACTACATCAAACCGAAAACTTCTGCACAGCAAAAGAAACAATCAGAATGAAATGTCAACCTTTATAAAGGGTGAAAATATTTGCAAATCATCTATCTGATTAGGAATTAATATCCAAAATATACAAGGGACTCCTATAACTCAATAGCAAAAAATAAGTAATACAATTACAAAATGGTCAGAAAAACTAAGACATTTTTCTTAAAAAAAAAATACAAATAGCTAACAGGTATATATAAAAGGAGCTCAGCATCACTAATCATTAAGGAAAAGTGAATCAAAGTCATAATGGGATCTCCTTATCCCCTGCCTGAATGACTATCATCAAAAAGACAAGAAGTAGGAAGTCTTGGTAAATTTGTAGAGAAAAGGAAACTCATGTGCATTTGTTGGTGGGAATGTACACTACTGTATCCACTCTGGAAAAACAATATGGAGGTTCTTCAAATAATTAAAAATAGAGCTACCATGTTATCTGACAATCTCATTTCTGAATTCTATATCCAAAGGAAATAAAAACAGGATATCAAAGAGATATCTGCACTCCCATGTTCATTGTAGCATTATTCACAGTGGCCAAGGTATGGTAACAAGTGTCAGTCAAGAGATGAATAGATAAGGAATATGTATGTGTATGTATTGTATATATAATATATTGAAATATTATTGTATAATGTATTATTCTGCCATGAGAAATAGGGAAATCTTGCCGTCACACCACTTTATTCATAATGTCCTATAATCTATCCCTACAAATCTACGAATCATTCTTTTGCACCTGATGCATCTTCTTATCAACTGGGGTCATATTTTTGGTTTCCAGAATTCCTCTCCGTGGTCTCTGACTGATACTGCATGTAGTATCAGTGCAAACAATGGGAAATACTCTCTTATCTGTGGTGCTCTTTGCAGTGAACACTGGCAGGGAAGGCAGGAAGTAAGTACTGCTGCAAACAGAAGTAGACTGCTCTATTGCTCTTGAAACTTAAGCAAGTGAGATTTAGCAGCAGCTTCTTTATAAAGCTGCCTAATTAGAAGTAGTAATCTGTCTGCTGGCAGGTTAAGAGGCCCATGTACTTCTGCTAGGCTTCATTTTTAAAGACTTCTGGGACCCAGGCCAATGTCGGTCAGGAGAACGGTTTTGTCTTCAGTACAAAGGAGTATCCCAAAGAGCATTGCTCAAGCCAAGTCCAGTGACTTTAGGGAATCAACTGTCTAGGCAATCAACATTTTCATGTGAATGTCTCAAAATATCTTGAATTTAAGAGGGTCATATGAAAATGCATGTTGTGTGTGTATGCTTATGTACACACACACACACACACACACATAAATTCTTATACCTGTTTGCCCTTTAGAAAGCCCCATTTTAATTAATGACATCAACATTTCTCTAGTTGCCCAAATTTAGGAATAGTTTTCTCTTTCTTTCTTCCATATCCAGTTAGTAACAGTGTCTTATTGATTTTGCCTCCTTAATATATCTCCTATCAGTCAACTGCTCTCTATCCCCATATTTACAGCCTTAGTTCAAACCTCCAACCTTTCTTAGTTGAATTACTAAAATGAATTATTAGATGTTTTCTCTCTTCTCTAAGTTTATTGTCTATTTTAAAAGAGCCATTATTAGAACACTTGGTGGATTGTGGAAAAAGTGTATTAGTCGCTCAGTCGTGTCTGACTCTTTGTGACCCCGTGGGCTCTAGCTCACCAGGCTCCTCTGTCTGTGGAATTCTCTAGACAGAAATAGTGGAATGGGTAGCCATTCCTTTTCCTGTGGGATCTTCCCAATCCAGGGATTGAACCCAGGTCTCCTGGATTGCTTCAATATACATATACCTAACTCATCAATAATATACAAATGCCTAACCCATCAAATGGGCTTCCCTGGTGGTTTAGACAGTAAAAACTCCACCTACAATGCAGGAGACCTGGTTCAGATCCCTGGGTTGAGAAGATCCTTTGGAGAAAGGAATGCAGCCCACTCCAGTATTCTTACTTGGAGAATCTGATGGACAGAGAACACTGGCAGACTACAGTCCATGGGGTGACCAAGTTGGACATGACTCCACAACTAAGCATGCACTCCTGAACTGTACACAGATTCCTTACCGTCTGAGCCGCCAGGGAAGCCTAGGTGGCTTGATAGGTTAGGTATATGTATATTGTTGGAAGTGGGAGATGACCCGTGTAAGCCCCATAATCCAACATTTCCCACCATTCCCAGAAACAGTGTAATATAATATCTAGACATTCCAGAATAAAATAAGAGCATAGGAAATGTGGCTGTTATGGTTAATTTGATGGGCTAGGAGGTGCCCATATGAAATATTATTTCTGGGTTTGTCTATGAGTGTCTTTCCAGATGAGACCCAATAAAGTAGATCACCCTCCCCCAAATGTGTAGCCATTATCCAATCCATTGTGGGCTTGAATAGAACAAAAAGAAGAGAAAAGAGGAATTCTCTTTTTGCTTCCTTCCTGCGTGCTTGAATTGGGACATCTCATCTTACTTTCTACAGCCCTTGGGCTGGGATTTAAGCCATTGGCTGTCCTTTAGGCACTCAGACTTGGACTGAATTATATAACAGGCTTTTTTGTGTCTCCACTTTGCAGACACCAAATTGTGGAACTTCTCAGATTCTGTAATTGTGTAAGCCAGTAAATACCTCATGACTTTTTTTTCTCTCTCTCCCCCTCTACTTCTCTCCCCCTCTCTCTCTGTGTGTGTGTATCTTCTACTGATTTTGTTTCTCTGGAGACCCCTGATAATATACTGGCAGAATTATACCACTGTACACGAATTCAGTAAATTAAATTGTTTAATTTGCCTTGTGACATTGTAAGCACTAATTTTTTCATCAGAATAGAACTAAAAAATACAAATCACCGTACTGTGGACAGTCCTACTACTTAAGCTCAGCTATTTATTCCCCCACCCCACACAACTCTTTCTTACCTCTCCAGCACCATGGTGCCTCATCTGAATTGTGCATGAACTGTACAAAATAGTGAAAAGTAATTGTACATATGTAACAGGGGTTTTTCTAAAGCACTTTGGTGCCTCTGGCCCTGGCTCCGAGTATCTTTACATCTTGATGAGGNTCTTACCTCTCCAGCACCATGGTGCCTCATCTGAATTGTGCATGAACTGTACAAAATAGTGAAAAGTAATTGTACATACGTAACAGGGGTTTTTCTAAAGCACTTTGGTGCCTCTGGCCATGGCTCCGAGTATCTTTACATCTTGATGAGGCTCTTCCATGCTTAGGTCTCCTACTGATATTCTGCTGGAGGAATATCAGTACAGATGTGGAATCCAAAAGGGACTAAAGCATGCATCGAAATGAATATGCCGTTAGTTCTGAATAGAGAGATATAATCAAGCAAAAATAACACTATGAAAATTAAATGTGGTTATATGTATTTGGAGAGAGCTCCTGGCGTAGTGCTTAACCCATGGTAGAAAGTCAGTTAATGTTAAAAGAACTGGTGAGCAGATATTAGAGGTGTTGTGAGGATGTGCCACCAGCTTGAATGGTGGAGGGTGAGGCTGGCAGAGTTTGCAGGGCATACTGCCTACGTGGGCTGGCTTAAAGGTCTGTCATTGCACAGCCATGTATCTTTTATGTCTAGCACAGCATCTAATTCATACTGTATTCTGGTTGGATGTGTTTGCCTGTATACATTTTTCACTGGCTGTGTGGAAAATATGCATACTCTTCGGCATTATTTTTCCACTGACTAGGGGACTGGGTGCACTTTGTCTCAGTGACTGAAGAAGTCACTGTGCATCATCTCTTTACTGTCTGTTTCTTCAGGTGATTGCCTCTCACAGGTGGAAAACTATGACTGTGACTGCGTGAACTTCCAGGCTCACGTGAGAGAGATGCCCTTTTAGGACCGCAGTGTTCTTAGTGGGTCTTTGGCTTGAAGTCTCTTCTCCACAGCAGATGTTAATTTCACCTGGACTTAGTTTCAGGATTTACTAAGTTTCCAAGGCCCCTGTAACGTTGTTTCTGGCAGCTAAAGACACTCAATTTTGTTCCCCTTTCCAGTATATTTGGCAACAGTTGAAGAACAACAGAGCAGCATGTAATGAAGAGTTTGAGCTCCTATTTTGGTACAGGTATTGGACCAAAACCAGGGGCATTGTCAGAGGTCCCACAGCTTGTTTATACACACCCATCACTTTATGACACTTACACCCTAAGGCACGGAAGCAACCAACTTCCCTGCAGATTGCTTATCGGCAGAGCAGTGGGTGTGATCTTAAGCAGCCAACAGTGCGCATATGTTCCTAAGGTTCAAAGGAAGATTCTGAGCCAAGAATGACTGCAAAAGCCAGTCTCTTCATACCTTTTCTCTCAGGTAGCAGCACTAAGTATGGCCCTCTGTAGGGTTAATTAAATAAAATGAAAAGCACAGTGGAACATTAAGAGATGAAATAGAAGATAACTGTGTAGAAGAATGCCTGATGGTGATTTGATCTCAGTAGGAGATTTTGAAGAAAATCCCTGACAAAATTTTCATTAGGACATCATCAAATTGGTCAGCATGTGTTTCCAATTATGAGTTATCTACTCCAGAAATTGTAAACCAAAAGAAATATACTTAGGCTTCTGGCTTATGGAAGCAAATATTAAGTATAATGTTTATTGAATATCAACTTTTTATCTTGCATATTATGCAGAATACTCAAACTACTAGGAAGCCTTCTGTAATTGAAGATTTTCATCCTAGCAAGTTTCTTGCTTTAGCTTCCAATGACCATATTTACTTATCAACACTTAGCACAGACCTCAATATAATCTCTGCCTTTAAACTTAAGATTTTTGATGATACTGTCTTGTCTATTACAATACCATTTGTGGGTGTTGAATACCTCTCTAGGCTTTCTATAATAGTAATATTCTACACATTAGTTGACTGAGAATGAAATACTTTCTCACTGAGATAAAAACTAAAGCATTTGTTAATGATTATAATACTCCCACAGATGACACAATGCAGAGATTCTTATTTCAGTTGAAATTTAAACTGATGGTGATTTGATCTCAGTAGGAGATTTTGAAGAAAATCCCTGACAAAATTTTCATTAGGACATCATCAAATTGGTCAGCATGTGTTTCCAATTATGAGTTATCTACTCCAGAAATTGTAAACCAAAAGAAATATACTTAGGCTTCTGGCTTATGGAAGCAAATATTAAGTATAATGTTTATTGAATATCAACTTTTTATCTTGCATATTATGCAGAATACTCAAACTACTAGGAAGCCTTCTGTAATTGAAGATTTTCATCCTAGCAAATGTCTTGCTTTAGCTTCCAATGACCATATTTACTTATCAACACTTAGCACAGACCTCAATATAATCTCTGCCTTTAAACTTAAGATTTTTGATGATACTGTCTTGTCTATTACAATACCATTTGTGGGTGTTGAATACCTCTCTAGGCTTTCTATAATAGTAATATTCTACACATTAGTTGACTGAGAATGAAATACTTTCTCACTGAGATAAAAACTAAAGCATTTGTTAATGATTATAATACTCCCACAGATGACACAATGCAGAGATTCTTATTTCAGTTGAAATTTAAAATTTAGAAACACAAATCATTACGGAGTAAAATCCCTTGCCTATCATTTAGCCAGGTGCATCATGCAAATGTATAATTTAAATAAGGTTTATTTTTTTAATACAGAATGCTTCCAATTATGTAAGTATTCTGTCCTAACTACTCTTTAACAGTAAGATATTCCTCCTATAACATAGGGAAGAAAGAAAGAGACTTAATTAAGGATACTGTTGTTTTTTAGTCCCTAAGTCATGTCCGATTCTTTGTGGCCCCATAAACTGACAGGGAAAAGTGTCCACCATGCCAGGCTTACCTGTCTTTCATTATATCCCAGAGTTTGTTCAAACACATGTCCATTGAGTCAGTGATCTGTCTCTTATACACATCTAGATGTGTATAANGTCTGAGCCGCCAGGGAAGCCTAGGTGGCTTGATAGGTTAGGTATATGTATATTGTTGGAAGTGGGAGATGACCCGTGTAAGCCCCATAATCCAACATTTCCCACCATTCCCAGAAACAGTGTAATATAATATCTAGACATTCCAGAATAAAATAAGAGCATAGGAAATGTGGCTGTTATGGTTAATTTGATGGGCTAGGAGGTGCCCATATGAAATATTATTTCTGGGTTTGTCTATGAGTGTCTTTCCAGATGAGACCCAATAAAGTAGATCACCCTCCCCCAAATGTGTAGCCATTATCCAATCCATTGTGGGCTTGAATAGAACAAAAAGAAGAGAAAAGAGGAATTCTCTTTTTGCTTCCTTCCTGCGTGCTTGAATTGGGACATCTCATCTTACTTTCTACAGCCCTTGGGCTGGGATTTAAGCCATTGGCTGTCCTTTAGGCACTCAGACTTGGACTGAATTATATAACAGGCTTTTTTGTGTCTCCACTTTGCAGACACCAAATTGTGGAACTTCTCAGATTCTGTAATTGTGTAAGCCAGTAAATACCTCATGACTTTTTTTTCTCTCTCTCCCCCTCTACTTCTCTCCCCCTCTCTCTCTGTGTGTGTGTATCTTCTACTGATTTTGTTTCTCTGGAGACCCCTGATAATATACTGGCAGAATTATACCACTGTACACGAATTCAGTAAATTAAATTGTTTAATTTGCCTTGTGACATTGTAAGCACTAATTTTTTCATCAGAATAGAACTAAAAAATACAAATCACCGTACTGTGGACAGTCCTACTACTTAAGCTCAGCTATTTATTCCCCCACCCCACACAACTCTTTCTTACCTCTCCAGCACCATGGTGCCTCATCTGAATTGTGCATGAACTGTACAAAATAGTGAAAAGTAATTGTACATATGTAACAGGGGTTTTTCTAAAGCACTTTGGTGCCTCTGGCCCTGGCTCCGAGTATCTTTACATCTTGTTGAGGCTCTTCCATGCCTAGGTCTCCGACTGATATTCTGCTGGAGGAATATCAGTACAGATGTGGAATCCAGAAGGGACTAAAGCATGCATCAAAATGAATATGCCGTTAGTTCTGAATAGAGAGATATAATCAAGCAAAAATAACACTATGAAAATTAAATGTGGTTATATGTATTTGGAGAGAGCTCCTGGCGTAGTGCTTAACCCATGGTAGAAAGTCAGTTAATGTTAAAAGAACTGGTGAGCAGATATTAGAGGTGTTGTGAGGATGTGCCACCAGCTTGAATGGTGGAGGGTGAGGCTGGCAGAGTTTGCAGGGCATGGTGCCTACGTGGGCTGGCGTAAAAGTCTGTCATTGCACAGCCATGTGTCTTTTATGTCTAGCACAGCATCTAATTCATACTGTATTCTGGTTGGATGTGTTTGCCTGTATACATTTTTCACTGGCTGTGTGGAAAATATGCATACTCTTCGGCATTATTTTTCCACTGACTAGGGGACTGGGTGCACTTTGTCTTAGTGACTTAAGAAGTCACTGTGCATCATCTCTTTACTGTCTGTTTCTTCAGGTGATTGCCTCTCACAGGTGGAAAACTATGACTGTGACTGCGTGAACTTCCAGGCTCACGTGAGAGAGATGCCCTTTTAGGACCACAGTGTTCTTAGTGGGTCTTTGGCTTGAAGTCTCTTCTCCACAGCAGATGTTAATTTCACCTGGACTTAGTTTCAGGATTTACTAAGTTTCCAAGGATGTTTCCCTGTAACATTGTTGTTTCTGGCAGCTAAAGACACTCAATTTTGTTCCCCTTTCCAGTATATTTGGCAACAGTTGAAGAACAACAGAGCAGCATGTAATGAAGAGTTTGAGCTCCTATTTTGGTACAGGTATTGGACCAAAACCAGGGGCATTGTCAGAGGTCCCACAGCTTGTTTATACACACCCATCACTTTATGACACTTAAACCCTAAGGCACGGAAGCAACCAACTTCCCTGCAGATTGCTTATCGGCAGAGCAGTGGGTGTGATCTTAAGCAGCCAACAGTGCGCATATGTTCCTAAGGTTCAAAGGAAGATTCTGAGCCAAGAATGACTGCAAAAGCCAGTCTCTTCATACCTTTTCTCTCAGGTAGCAGCACTAAATATGGCCCTCTGTACGGTTAATTAAATAAAATGAAAAGCACAGTGAAACATTAAGAGATGAAATAGAAGATAACTGTGTAGAAGAATGTCTGATGGTGATTTGATCTCAGTAGGAGATTTTGAAGAAAATCCCTGACAAAATTTTCATTAGGACATCATCAAATTGGTCAGCATGTGTTTCCAATTATGAGTTATCTACTCCAGAAATTGTAAACCAAAAGAAATATACTTAGGCTTCTGGCTTATGGAAGCAAATATTAAGTATAATGTTTATTGAATATCAACTTTTTATCTTGCATATTATGCAGAATACTCAAACTACTAGGAAGCCTTCTGTAATTGAAGATTTTCATCCTAGCAAATGTCTTGCTTTAGCTTCCAATGACCATATTTACTTATCAACACTTAGCACAGACCTCAATATAATCTCTGCCTTTAAACTTAAGATTTTTGATGATACTGTCTTGTCTATTACAATACCATTTGTGGGTGTTGAATACCTCTCTAGGCTTTCTATAATAGTAATATTCTACACATTAGTTGACTGAGAATGAAATACTTTCTCACTGAGATAAAAACTAAAGCATTTGTTAATGATTATAATACTCCCACAGATGACACAATGCAGAGATTCTTATTTCAGTTGAAATTTAAGATTTAGAAACACAAATCATTACCGAGTAAAATCCCTTGCCTATCATTTAGCCAGGTGCATCATGCAAATGTATAATTTAAATAAGCTTTTATTTTTTTAATACAGAATGCTTCCAATTATGTAAGTATTCTGTCCTAACTACTCTTTAACAGTTAGATGTTCCTCCTATAACATAGGGAAGAAAAAAAACTTAATTAAGGATACTGTTGTTTTTTAGTCCCTAAGTCATGTCCGATTCTTTGTGGCCCCATGAACTGACAGGGAAAAGTGTCCACCATGCCAGGCTTCCCTGTCTTTCATTATATCCCAGAGTTTGTTCAAACACATGTCCATTGAGTCAGTGATGATGCCATCAGCTGTCTCCCACTTCTTCTTTTGCCCTCAATCTTTCCAGCATCAGGGTCTTTTCCAGTGAGTCAGCTCTTCACATCAGGTGGCCAGAGTATTGGAGCTTTAGGATCAGTCCTTCCAATCAACATTCAGGACTAATTTTCTTTAGGATTGACTGGTTTTATCTCTTTGCTGTCCAAGGGTCTCTCAGGAGTCTTCTCCAACACCACAGTTCAAAACGATCAGTTCTTCAGTGCTCAACCTTCTTTATGGTCCAACTCTCACATCCATACATGACTAATGGAAAAACCANTTGGTCATAACTTTTCTTCCAAGGAGTAAGTGTCTTTTAATTTCATGGCTGCAGTCACCATCTGCAGTGATTTTGGAGCCCAAGAAAATAAAGTCTGTCACTGTTTCCATTGTTTCCCCATCTATTTCTCATGAAGTGATGGGACTAGATGCCATGATATTAGTTTCTTGAATGTTGAGTTTCAAGCCAGCTTTTCATTCTCCTCTTTCACCCTCATCAAGAGGCTCTTTAGTTCCTCTTTGCTTTCTGCCATTGAAGTGGTGTCATTTGCATATTGGAGGTTGTTGTTGTTTCCCCATCTATTTCTCATGAAGTGATGGGACTGGATGCCATGATATTAGTTTCTTGAATGTTGAGTTTCAAGCCAGCTTTTCATTCTCCTCTTTCACCGTCATCAAGAGGCTCTTTAGTTCCTCTTTGCTTTCTGCCATTGAAGTGGTGTCATTTGCATATCAGAGGTTGTTTATATTTCTCCCGACATTCTTGATTCCAGCTTGTAGGTCTTCCAGCCCAGCATTTCGCATGATTAAGGATCCTAGTCTTTCAAAAACAAGTTTACTTTATGAAGATAAAAGTAAATGTTAATTAAAATAATATGAACATTAATATCCATAGGCTGTGCATATTTACAGTGAGGCAAAATATCACAGCTGTACATGACACTGAACTATAGCCATTGCTGCCTTCCACATGCACAGGTGCTCATCAAGTGTCTGCAATTCACTCAGTTTAGCACAAATATTTACTGGGTGTTTTCCAATCATTTTATAAAGCACTACAACTTTCTGTCTATTGCAGAGCATCTCAGATGACTGCACAAAGACTGTCGGAAGCATCATGTAATGCATTTTTGCATGCAGCTTTGTTCCTATGTGGAACAAAACTTGGAGAACATTGAAAAACACTGAACCAGGAGTCAGACAGCTAAACAGCATTGGTGCGTGTTGGATGTATGCCAGTCTTTCAACACTTCAATTTCCATCCTAATATTTAAAAGGAGAGATAGTAACGACTTCTCAGCTGCATGAGGACTTATTGAGAGAATATGTGTTTGAAAATTCTTAGTATATTCTAAAGTGTAGCCTCATTATTTTACGTATTGTTATAGACCGAACATGTCCTCACCAAACTGATATGTTGAAATCCTAATGCTCAGTGTGATGATGTTAGAAGGTAGGGCTGGCTTTTAGGCAGTAGTTAGATCATAAGAATGGGACACTCATAAATAAGATTAGTGTTCTTATAAGAAAAAGCATGAGAGAGATTGCTTTTCCCGCTGTCTTTGCCATGTGAGGAAATCGGAAAGAGGGCTATCACCAGAAACCCACTCAGATGCTAACATGCCATCAGAGTCTTTTCCAATGCGTCAACTCTTCGCATGAGGTGGCCAAAGTATTGGAGTTTCAGCTTTAGCATCATTCCTTCCAAAGAACACCCAAGACTGATCTCCTTCAGAATGGACTGGTTGGATCTCCTTGCAGTCCAAGGGACTCTCAAGAGTCTTCTCCAACACCACAGTTCAAAAGCATCAGTTCTTCAGTGCTCAGCTTTCTTCACAGTCCAACTCTTATATCCATGCATGAGAGATGACCACTGGAAAAACCATAGCCTTGACTAGATGGACCTTTGTTGGCAAAGTAATGTCTCTGCTTTTTAATATGCTATCTAGGTTTGTCATGGAGAAGGCAATGGCACCCCACTCCAGTACTCTTGCCTGGAAAATCCCATGGATGGAGGAGCCTGGTAGATTGCAGTCCATGGGGTCGCTGAGAGTTGGACACGACTCAGTGANTTGACTAGATGGACCTTTGTTGGCAAAGTAATGTCTCTGCTTTTTAATATGCTATCTAGGTTTGTCATGGAGAAGGCAATGGCACCCCACTCCAGTACTCTTGCCTGGAAAATCCCATGGATGGAGGAGCCTGGTAGACTGCAGTACATGGGGTTGCTGAGAATTAGACATGACTCAGTGACTTCACTTAAACTTTTCACTTTCATGCATTAGAGAAGGAAATGGCAACCCACTCCTGTGTTCTTGCCTGGAGAATCCCAAGGACGGTGGAGCCTGGTATGCTGCTGTCTATGGGGTCGCACAGAAGCGACTGAAGCGACTTAGCAGCAGCAGTAGCAGCAGGTTGGTCATAACCTTTTTTTCCAAGGAGTAAGCGTCTTTTAATTTCATGACTGCAATCACCATCTGCAGTGATTTTGGAGCCCCCCAAAATAAAGTGTGATACTGCTTCCACTGTTTCCGCATCTACTTGCCATGAAGTGATGGGACCAGATGCCATGATCTTAGTTTTCTGAATGTTGAGCTTTGAGCCAACTTTTTCATTCTCCTCTTCCACTTTCATCAAGAGGCTTTTTAATTCCTCTTCACTTTCTGCCATAAGGGTGGTGTCATCTGCATATATGAGGTTACTGATATTTCTCCCAGCAATCTTGATTCCAGCTTGTGCTTCTTCCAGCCCAGTGATTCTCATGATGTACTCTGCATATAAGTTAAATAAACAGGGTGACAATATACAGCCTTAACATACTCCTTTTCCTATTTGGAACCAGTCTGTTGTTCCATGTCCAGTTCTAACTGTTGCTTCCTGACCTGCATATAGGTTTCTCGAGAGGCAGGTCAGGTGGTCTGGTATTGCCATCTCTTGAAGAATTCTCCACAGTTTCTTGTGATCCACACAATCAAAGGCTTTGGCATAGTCAATAAAGCAGAAATAGATGTTTTTCTGGAACTCTTTTTCTTTTTTGATGATACAGTGGATGTTGGCAATTTGATCTCTGGTTTCTCTGCCTTTTCTAAAACCAGCTTGAACTGGTTGAATCTGGAAGTTCATGGTTCATGTATTGTCGAATTGGAGAATTCTGGCTTGGAGAATTTTGAGCATTACTTTACTAGCGTGTGAGATGAGTGCAATTGTGTGGTAGTTTGAGCATTCTTTGGCATTCCTTTCTTTGGGATTGGAATGAAAACTGACCTTTTCCAGTCCTGTGGCCACTGCAGAGTTTTCCAAATTTGCTGGCATATTCAGTGCAGCACTTTCACAGCATCATCTTTCAGATTTTGAAACAGATCAACTGGAATTTCATCACTTCCACTAGCTTTGTTTGTAGTGATGCTTTCTAAGGACCACTTGACTTCATATTCCAGGATGTCTGGCTGTAGGTGAATGATCACACCATCGTGATTATCTGGGTCGTGAAGCTCTTTTTTGTACAGTTCTTCTGTGTATTCTTGCCACCTCTTCTTAATATCTTCTGCTTCTGTTAGGTCCATACCATTCTGTCCTTTATCGAGCCCATCTTTGCATGAAATGTTCCCTTGGTGTCTCTAATTTTCTTGAAGAGATCTCTAGTCTTTCCCATTCTGTTGTTTTCCTCTATTTCTTTGCATTGATTGCTGGGGAAAGCTTTCTTATCTCTCCTTGCTATTCTTTGGAACTCCGCATTCAAATGGGGTATATGTTTCCTTCTCTCCTTTGCTTTTCGCTTCTCTTCTTTTAACAGCTATTTAAAAGTTAGAGTGGCCCATAAAGGCCAGTTGCAGACAAGATCCAAGAGCTGCATAAATGACTGCTTTGTTGAATGAAGTAAAACCTCAGTGGAAAGATGTGATGGGTAGTTGTTCCACAAATATTAGTACCTTATGTTTAGAACTGTGTTTTGTGTAATACCATTGCATACAAGGACAAAAATAATTAACAAACCAATTGTAAGTTTCATCTATCTTCTCCAGGTCTTTTTTTTTTAATAACTGGAGAGTAGTCAGGTTAGATGTGGTGATGTGCCATTTATCAAGTTGCATCTGAATGTTCAATGTGCATGATTTCAGCAAAATGGTTTAGGATTGCTGTCCTACAAGGATGCTAGATGCTAGGTAATGNAAAGAACATTCCTCTGGGAAGGCAACAGAATTGACTCAGGCCAGGCTGCGATGGCACAAGAGCGGCCAAGAGGAGCTATCCCACGTCCGAGGTCAAGGGCGGCAGCCGAGAGGAGCAACACCTCGCCCGAGGTCAGAGTGGTGGCCAGGAGGAGCTACCCCATGTCCAAGGAGCGGTGGCTGCACTGGTGCAGGAAGGCCTAGAGGTTCAAGGTCAGGAGGGGCGGCGGTGAGGAGATACCCCTCATCCAAGGTAAGGAGCAGTGGCTGCACNCCTACAAGGATGCTAGATGCTAGGTAATGTTGAAAGGCTTCAAACCAAAAGTGTACTGCATATCTGCACATGTCATACAAGGCAAACACCTTGATAATTTCTTTCTCTGTTTTATGGAAATTGGAAACTGAAAACTTACTGCCTCTCAATGTGGGGTATTTTCAAGATAGACATGCCACATTTGGGTTCTCAAATATTTTAGCTATGCATAGGAATCTGATTTGACTCACCAGATTATTTGACCAAATATTCATGTGATTGTATAGATGCAATAGTTTGTGTTATCAGTGTTTAAGAGGAGTATGTACTATGTGCCATCTATGTGTATATTTTTATTATTTTCATTCCTACATAAATCTGAAGTTACACACACTGGCACTTAAATGTATAATACAGTCTATTCTAATGAAATTTAACTATGGTAAGGTCTTTGGATATATATGCTTGGAAATTCACTTTGCTTGTTTTATGTGAATAAATTAGGGTTGATGGTGTCAGTGTTAATGACCAAACTAACTTTTCCCATCTCTATCTTTTACTGTGTAAATCATCTGCAGTTCACATCCAAACTTATATTTGACTGGACATTTCATTTTTATCATCTTTAATTTTGACCCTGCCATGCAGCTTGCGGGATCTTAGTTCCCGGGCCAGGGATTGACCTGGGCCCTTAGCAGTGAAAGCTGAGAGTCCTAACCTGGACCGCCAGGGAATTCCCACAGACATTTCATTTCTATAAGGCCAGTGTCACTACATGATTGTTCAAGCAAAATAATATGAAATGTCTAGTTTAAGTGGAAGGAATAATAAAAAGGACAGTGGAAACAGAGCCCAAAAAGAGGAAGAAAAGGGGGGAAGAAGAGAAAGAAGATAGTGAAGGTGAATGTAGAGAAGAATGTGAAGTCAAGTGGGCCTTAGAAAGCATCACTAAGAACAAAGCTAGTGGAGGTGATGGAATTCCNCAGGTCCATGAATCAAGGCAAATTGGAAGTGGTCAAACAAGACATTGCAAGAGTGAACGTTGACATTCTAGGAATCAGTGAACTAAAATGGACTGGAATGGGTGAATTTAACTCAGATGACCATTATATCTACTACTATGACCAGGAATCCCTTAGAAGAAATGGAGTAGCCATCATGGTCAACAAAAGAGTCTGAAATGCAGTACTTGGATGCAATCTCAAAAACGACAGAATGATCTCTGTTCGTTTCCAAGGCAAACCATTCAATATCACAGTAATCCAAGTCTATACCCCAACCAGTAATGCTGAATAAGCTGAAGTTGAACGGTTCTATGAAGACCTACAGGACCTTTTAGAACTAACACCAAAAAAAGATGTCCTTTTCATTACAGGGGACTGGAATGCAAAAGTAGGAAGTCCAGAAACACCTGGAGTAACAGGCAAATTTGGCCTTGGAATATGGAATGAAGCAGGGCAAAGGCTAATAAAATTTTGCCAAGAGAATGCACTGGTCATAGCAAACACCCTCTTCCAGCAACACAAGAGAAGACTCTACACATGGAAATCACCAGATGGCCAACACCAAAATCAGATTGATTATATTCTTTGCAGCCAAAGATGGAGAAGCTCTATACGGTCAGCAAAAACAAGACCAGGAGCTGACTGTGGCTCAGATCATGAACTCCTTATTGCCAAATTCAGACTTAAATTGAAGAAAGTAGGGAAAACCACTAGACCATTCAGGTATGATCCCAAGTCAGTAGGTACCCAATATGTTACTGGAGAAGGGTGGAGAAATAATTCCAGAAAGAATGAAGAGACAGGACCAAAGCAAAAACATCACCCAGTTGATCTCCTTTAGGATTAACTGGTTGGATCTCCTTGCAGTTCAAGGGACTCTCAAGAGTCTTCTCCAACACTCCAGTTCAAAAGCATCACTTCTTTGGCACTCAGCTTTCTTTATAGTCCAACTCTCACATCCATGCATGACCACTGGAAAAACCATAACTTTGACTAAATGGACCTTTGTTGGTAAAGTAATGTCTCTGGTTTTTAATTTTCTTTGTTTTTTGTCTCTGTTTTTTAATATGCTGTCTAGATTTGTCGTGGCTTTCCTTCCAAAGAGCAAGCATCTTTTAATTTCATGGCTGCAGTCACCATTTTCAGTGATTTCAGAGCCCAAGAAAATAAGNATAACTTTGACTAAATGGACCTTTGTTGGTAAAGTAATGTCTCTGGTTTTTAATTTTCTTTGTTTTTTGTCTCTGTTTTTTAATATGCTGTCTAGATTTGTCGTGGCTTTCCTTCCAAAGAGCAAGCATCTTTTAATTTCATGGCTGCAGTCACCATTTTCAGTGATTTCAGAGCCCAAGAAAATAAGGTCTCTCACTGTTTCCCCATCTATTTGCCATGAAGTGATGGGACCGGATGCCATGATCTTAGTTTTCTGAAAGTTGAGTTTTAAGCCAAATTTTTCACTCTCTTCTTTCACTTTCATCAAGAGACTCTCTTTAGTTCTTCTTCGCTTTCTGCCGTAGGTGTGGTATCATCTGCGTATCTGAGGTTAGCTTTATCTGTAAGAATGTTCTTTTTCATTCTCGATATTGGCTGTCAGTTTGAGGTTGGACTTATTTTCCTTAATCAGTATCAACACAAGTTTGTCATTTTTACTGGTTTTTTTCAAGGACCAATTGCTAAATTTGTTTGTTCTCTCATATATGTATTTTCCCTGCATCCTTTTTCATCTCAAAGCATAATTTATACATAATAAAGTGCACAAACTTTAAGTGTACCATTCTCTGAGTTTTAACAGTTGTATTTACACTGTAGGCCCAACATTCTGAGTCAATATATAGAAACATTTATCACCCCAGAAAGTTCCCTTTTTCCTCTTCTAGTTAACTCCCCACTCTCCCCAGAGGCAACAACTGTTTTGATTTCTATCTCTACAGATTAGTCCTGCCTCTTCTAGAAACTGATATAAATGAAATCATACAGTGTGCTCTCTTTTGCATATGGTTTCTTTTGCTCAATAATTTTTAAAAATAATTTCAAATTTAAAGAAAAGTTGCAAGGGTGGTAAAAAGAACTCCATATCCTTCCTTCTCACCCAGATTTCCACAACTACTAACATTTCATTTGCTCATTTCCTCTATTTTTCTAGTTTTTCATATAATCCGTTGTCATTGGTCTTCAGACAAAAATAGGCAGTTACCTTTAAGTACTTCAGGGTGGGCGTCTCCCAAAACAAAGAGCCCTCCCTTCCAGGCGTGAACACAGGAGGTGGGGACAAGGCAGGGGTCCACCTGGAGTATTGTGTGCAACAACCAGAACTTAGAGTTCATAAATAAGTATAAATGCTCCTCCTTCCATGATGTACTTTATTTTTTTTTTTTTCTTCATTTGTATAGTTTTTTTTGGGGGAGGGGCCTTTTTATTATTTATTTTTATTTATTTATTTATTTTTAAATTTTTTTTGTATTTATTTATTTTTTTTTTGTATTTATTTATTTTTTTACACGAACTCCCAAACATGAACCCCCCTCTTTTAAAAAAAAATCAACTGGGATTTATCGTCTGTTGGAGAATGACCTCTTTCCCCTGTGAATACAGTCATTAATGACAAGAGTCAATGTGTTGTCTTGCTCTTCTCCAGCCAAGGCTGTCCCCAAAACCACAGCTGGACAATTGAACATACGCTTTCTAGGGACTTTGAATCTGGACAGATTCATGCAAAGGATGGAAAGCTGCATTGTTGGTACAGGAGTGAGTCTCTTTGAGGGGAGTCAGGGCATGTCAAGAATTCACACACCTCTACAGGGGTTGCAAGGAAAGGCATGGGGAGGGGTGCTTTCTAGGTAAACAGAAGCTTCAGGTCAGAGCTGAGTTAGAACTAAAGGAAGAGGGCTTCCCTGATGGCTTACCAGTAAAGAATCTGCCTGCCAGTGTAAGAGACGCAGATTTCATTCCTGGGTTGGGAAGATCCCCAGAATCGCCTGGGAAATCTCATGGACAGAGGAGCCTGGAGGGCTGCATGGGGTCTTAAAAAAAAAAAAAAAAAACTAAAGGAAGAGCACCGTCTGTTGGGCTGGTGGGGGGCGCGCAGCGGGGAGCCCTGTTGTCTGGCAGAGGATCAGAACCTATAACAGTTCTCAAACTTGAGCTTGCCTCAGAATCCGCCAGAAGGCTTGTCAAAAACCCCGACTGCTGGGCCCACCCCCAGAGCTTCTGTCACTGGGACCAAAACTAGGTCCAGTCCAGTTCAGTCCAGTTCAGTCGCTCAGTCGTGTTCGACTCTTTGCGACTCCATGAACCGCAGCACGCCAGGCCTCCCTGTCCATCACCAACTCCCTGAGTTCACCCAAACTCATGTCCACCGAGTCACTGATGCCATCCAGCCATCTCATCCTCTGTCGTCCCCTTCTCCTCCTGCCCTCAATCCTTCCCAGCATCAGGGTCTTTTCAAATGAGTCAGCTGTCCACATCAGGTGGCCAAAATATTGGTTTCAGCTTCACCATCAGTCTCTCCAATGAACACCCAGGACTGATTTAGGATGGACTGGTCCCGTCCAGTGCCCTCTAATTTGAGCGGCAGCGACATCTTGTGGTAGGGATGGGAACGAACCTTGCCTGCCCTGAACCTCAGCCCCGGCGGTGCCCTTGGGTCCAGGATGGTGAGGACCGCCCCATAGACGCGGGTAGGCCCACTCTTTGCTCCAGAGCGGGCTGGACACTGAATGCCTCATTTTACCTAGAGACAGGGAGGCCTAATCTTGTTTCCTGAAACTTTCAACTTCATTTCAAATTACTTCCATCTTGATTTTTTTCAATAAATTTTTCCCCTGATCTTTCTACTCCCCAAAGGCCAAAGCCCTTGAACCCACATACTGAAGTCTCGGCCACACATTGGATGGCTCCGGTGTCAGAGACTGACTTCTGAAACGAAATGCCTCGCTGAACAATCGCTTTCAGCCCAAAGGAGCATTTTATGACACGAGCTATAAATATCCCTGGAAGCTTGCTATGGGTCTTTGGCAGGATCTCCTAAATGATTAAGGCTGCAGTAATGACTCGTGAGTGGGTGGAGAAGAGAGCCTGTAGGCCTGGGCAGTGCCCACCGTATTTCCTCTGCTCTGGTAGTGCTAACCCAGTAGACTGGGGTGTAAGGATTTCTGGAGCTGGGCGGTTGTTGGTAAGTAAATTCTTACTGGGCTTGTGTCTGAAAGTTCTGGGTTTCGTTCTTGGCCCTGCCTCTGTACTGCGAGCCTGGGGCACCTCACCTCCGATAGACTGAGTTTGTTCATCCAGAAAATGGGAATGGGGGTGAAATCAGTCACTTTGAAAGCGTCCTGCAGGGTCTGGCATAGGGAGGTGGCCTTGAATGAGCTCCGGGTCAGAGAAGGCCAGAGTGTGGCACCAGGCTGGGAGGGTGCCCAGGCTGTCTCTTATATCGGGGTGCAGAGGCAGTGGGGCGCTGCCCCCAGTCTGGGTGACCCCGGGGTGGTGGGGGAAGAGGGGCACAGGCCACCCCCTGCAGCTCCCCACTCTGCACTGTGCTGGCGGGGTGCTGGTGCTGGGTGTTAAGTCACTGTGGCCTCTGCAGTCCCCCCTATTGTGACCTCCCCCCAACCACTGGCTCACTGCCCTCGGCCCCCAGCATCCGCTGCACCCCTCACCCCCAGATGCTTCCCATGTGTCTGTGGCTCCTTGGGCCCTGGGTGCAGGGCCTGCGGTGCTATGAGATGTGAGTGAGAAGGTGACACCTTCCCCCAAACCATAACCCTCCCCACTGAGAAGACTAGGCCACCTCAGACTCATCCCCCCACACACACACCCCATTTCCTGTCCTGAAGCTGCCCAGTTTCACCGAGGTCAGGAGGTAGAGAAGGTCAGCCTCTTGCCTTCCAGAAAGTGGAACTCTTTGTGATGATGGAAATGTCCCATATCTGTGAGGCCCCATGCAGTAGCTAGGGAGCACTCCAAATGTTTAACTTGTGAAACTGAAGAATTTTTAAATTTCATCTTATTTTTATAAACTTATTTGGCCGTGCTGGTGACTTGCAGGAACTTAGCTCCCCAACCAGGGATTGAACCCGGGGCCCCAGGAGTGGAAGTGGGGAATCCTAAGCACTGGACCTCCAGGGAATTCCCTGAAATTGAAATAACCACAGGTGGCCAGTAGCTTTAGGCATGCCCCCATCGCTCCTCCATTAGCCCCTCCCCCCCAAAACAAATTGTTCTGGAAAAGACCAGTTAAATTAAGGATAATAAGAGGTGTGTAACTAACATGTGGCTACAAGCCTCTTTTTAGTAGGCTCCAAAAACCTGGGCTCCAAAATCACCTCAGATGGTGACTGTAGCCACGAAATTAAAAGACGCTTACTCCTTGAAAGAGAAGCTCTGACAAACCTAGACAGCATATTAAAAATCTGAGACATTACTTTGCCGACAAAGGTCTGTATTGTCAAAGCTATGGTTTTTCCAGTGGTCGTGCACAGATGTGAGAGTTGGACCATAAAGAAGGCTGAGCACTGAAGAATTGTTGCTTTTGAACTGCGGTGTTGGAGAAGACTCTGGAGAGTCCCTTGGACTGCAAGGAGATCAAGCCAGTCCATCCTAAAGGAAATCAACCCTGAATATTCATTAGAAGGACTGATGCTGAAGCTGAAACTCCAATACTTTGGCCACCTGATTCGAAGAGCCAACTCATTTGAAAAGATCCTGATGCTGGAAAAGACTGAAGGCAGAAGGAGAAGGGGATGACAGAGGATTAGATGGTTGGATGGCATCACCAACTCAATGGACATGAGTTTGAGCAAGCTCCCGGAAATGGTGAAGGACAGGGAAGCCTGGCATGCTGCAGTCCATGGGGTTGCAGAGTCAGATGTGACTGAGTGACTGAACAACTAATATACGACAAAACAGCACTACCCTTCCTCCTCGGGGTCAGGACTTCACGCTAAAGCAACAGCTGCACAGAGACTGGTAGTGGGGTTCAGGGGGCAGGGCGCTCTCCCAGTATCTCAAGGCCTTGAAAGCCACTCCTGAGATTAAAGCCTTCATGGGTGTCAGAAGAGCTCCCCAACTCTGATCATCAGATCATCAGTGGGGATGCTCCAGAATTTCGGTGTATCCCATCTCCAAATCCCAGGGAATTTTCCTTTCTCGAATTCCCCAGTCATGAGGTCAAGGAAGTCACTTAACATTTAATGTGGGCCCTACCTGCCAGCCCCGTTTCCCCAGCCCCCCTGACTCCAGTGCTCCACCAACGCCCACTGCCTGTCCCTTTCACTCACCTGCAGCCTCTCAGCTGCCCCTTAGGGTTCAACGGGTCAGACCCGGGGAAAGCTCAGGGATCACGTGGGCAGATTTGCCCCCAACAGTCCGAGATCTTTGACAGCAAGGAGATCCAACCAGCCACCCTAAAGGAAATCAGTCCTGAATATTCATTGGAAAGATGGGTGCTGAAGCTGAAACTCCAATACTTTGGCCACCTGATGCCAAGAACTGACTCAATGGAAAAGACCCTGATGCTGGGAAGGATTAAAGGCAGGAGGAGAAGGGGACGACAGGAGATGAGCTGTTGGATGCCATCACCAACTCAATGGATATGAGTTTGAGCAAGCTTCAGGAGTTGGTGATGGACAGGGAGCCTGGCATGCTACAGTCCATGGGGTCACAAACATTCAGACATGACTGAGCGACTGAACTGAACTCAACTGAACCTGCCAGCAGGTAAAAGGTCACTGTGCACATCCTGCATGTTTTACCTTACCTGCAGTGGAGGCTCTGATGTGACTTCTGACTCCTGGTGCTGTCCCTGCACTGCGTGGAGTGAAATGGGAAAGGCCCCGCAGAAGGCTGTAATCCCAGGGACGAGGCCACAACAACAACCGGACAGACCAGCCCATGACTGTCCCCACAGTCCTGAGCCTGTGGGAGGCAAATCTGCCCATGTGATCCCTGTGCTTTCCCCTGGCCTGACCCACTGAACCCCAAGGGGTAGCTGAGAGGGTGCAGGTGGGTGAAAGGGGCAAGCAGTGGGCGTTGGTGCAGCACTGGGTGGGAGGGCTGGGGGAACGGAGCTCTGACCCTGGCTGGTCACCGCAAACTTATGTGATGACATGTAGTTTCTGTGCCTCAGTTTCCCCAGTTGTAAACACCATTAATGATAACTGTCTGGTCTGCCTCCAAGGGTTGCTATAGGGTGCAAATCAGATAACCAATGTCATTTATTAATCTGTTCATTTATTGTTCGTTAAGAAAATGCCTTGAACTTCCCTGGTGGTCCAGTGGTTAAGAATCTGTGCTTCCAGTGCAGGGTGTGTGGGTTTGATCCCTGGTCAGGGAACGAAGATCCTACATGCTTCACAGTAAAGCAAAAAAAAAAAAAAAAAAAAAGGAACTTGTTGGGAACATGAAAATCAGTCTTTCTAGTGGCAGTAGAAAGATTTAGAAGAATCCCCTGCCTGTGGCAGCTTAAACGCCAAACCCTGGAAGAGGAGATCGGGAGAGAACAGATACAGTATACGTATGTCTGAGTTCCTTTGCTCTCTACTTGAAACTATCACAACATTGTTAATCAGCTATTGTTGCTTAGCAGAAAGATTTAGAAGAACCCTCTGCCTGTGGCAGCTTAAACGCCAAACCCTGGAAGGGGAGATCGGGAGAGAACAGATACATGTATACGTATGTCTGAGTTCCTTTGCTCTCTACTTGAAACTATCACAACATTGTTAATCAGCTATTGTTGCTCAGTTGCTAAGTTGTATCCAACTGTCTGCAACCCTGTGGACTGCAGCATGCCAGGCTTCCCTGTCCTTCACCATCCCTTGAAGCTTGCTCAAATTCATATCCATTGAGTCTGTGATGCTATCTAACCATCTCATCCTCTGCTGCCCCCTTCTCCTCCTGACCTCAATCTTTCCCAGCATCAGGGTCTTTTCCAATGAATTGACTCTTTGTATTAGGTGGCCAACGTATTGGAGCTACTGGTTTAGCATCAGCTCTTCCAATAAATATTCAGGGTTGATTTCTTTTACGATTGACTGATTTGATCTCCTTGCTGTCTAAGGGACTCTCAAGAGTCTTCTCCAGCCCCACAGTTCAAAAGCATCAATTCTTCAGTGCTCAGCCTTCTTTATGGACCAACTCTCACATCTGTACATGACTACTGGAAAAACCATTGCCTTGATTATACGGACTTTTGTTGGCAAAATGACGTCTCTGCTTTTTAACACTCTGTCTAGGTTTGTCATACCTTTTCTTCCAAGAAGCAAGCATCTTTTAATTTCATGGCTGTATTCACCATCTGATGTGATTTTGGAGCCCAAGAAAATAAAATCTGTCACTGTTTCCATTGTTTCCCCATCTCTTTGCCATGAAGTGATGGGACCGGATGCCACAATCTTAGTTTTTCGAATGTTGAGTATATTCCAATATAAAACAAAGAGTAAAAAAAAAAAAAAATCAAACCCTGGCATGTGTGCATACAGACTCAGCACCAGCTTTCCTCAAACCCTGTGGAGGCCTTCTTAGGGTGGAGGAGGGGAAGGGATGGAACTGGAGGGAGCAGGGTGGAGTGTCTGCAAAGCTGGAGGAAGAAGGAGGAGGGTGATGGGGAGGAAGCTGTGAGCTCACCAATCCTGGTAGAGCTGCTGATTCCAGCAAGGCCCACCCAGTTGCCCCAAGCAGGTTGTGGGAATTGTCTAGCTGGGTGTGACGTGACTGCCCATGTCTGCTCAGCCTAGTCTTAGACCTCTCAATACCATCTTCTCTGTCCCTGCCTCTGCTTTCTCTCACTTTCTCACCCCCAGCCTCACCATCACTTTCTCCTCTACCTGTCTCCTCCCAGCCACAGCAAGGTGGGTTTGGAAATGGAGAAGCCTGCCAAGAAACCGTCAAGAAGCCCCAGCGGGAAACAGCTTACTCCTCACTTCCGGCCCAGGCTCCTCACTTCCGGTCCAAGCTCCTGGGGCCTCTCCCTGTGGCAGACTCCACCAAGAGCGCCTGGACCAGCCTGGCCTTATGGCTGGTTCTTCCAGGCAGATGAGGGGCTGGGCCGGGGCCAGAGGGTGGGGTCCAGTCATCCGTGCAGGTGCTGGGCTGGGACCCTGGGCACAGTGGGTGGTGGTCCAGGCCATGTGGTCAAAATGGGCTGGGACAAGGAAGGCAGAGGTAAGGGAATGGTCAGGGGAGGCTGGCAGGCTTCCTCTGACAGAGGCTGGCACATCAGTCTGATGCCCTGGAGCAGACTTGACCTTGTCTTGTTAGGTTTCTCCCAATGGGCTGGGAATTTCCCAAACGTGCGGCCGTCTTCGCTCATCATCTCACACCCTCCACCCTTGGAGTTCGATCAGTGCTCACTGAGCACCTGCCAGTCCGTGGGCCAGGCCTGCTGGAGAGCAGGCAGGGTGCCAGGTGCTCCCAAGCATCCTGAATGGCTCACCGAGCCAGTCTGGGCCCCCAGTGTGCCAGTTACCAAGCTCGGCCTCCTGGGCACACAGTGCTAGGTGAAACTCACGGCCATCTTCCATGCAGCTGGTCAAACATCCCTGTCTACCTCCTCATCGCCTTGTGGGATGTGTGTGGACCAGAATCCCTCTCTTAGGATGTTCAGATGAGCCTGTTGGCATAGACAGAAGTAGGTGGAGGTCCCGCAGCTGATGGGGGACCTGGCAAGGTCCTCCTGCCTTGCTCTTCCCACCCCTTGCTCCCCAGATGGGTCCAGCCAGAGGTCAGCCAGTCAGCTCAGGGGGCTGGGCACCTACTGTGTGCAGAGCTGGGTGCTCAGTGTGTGGAAATCACTTTTCCTGCTGCTGCCCATCATCCCTTCCCCTTAATTCTGACAAAAGCATTCCAGTTCTGACTCACTCCCTGTAGTCAGTTAGGGTTCCTGTAAGTCTCATTGCTGGGAGGAAGCACATGGCCCAGGCCCGGCTAGTGCCAGACGTAACACCCCCCACCCCGCCACCCCACCGGCTGTAGCAATCAGTGCAGAGATCAGCATCAAAGTTTTTACTGAAACTAGTGGCGGGGGGTGGGGGGGCGGGCTCTATCTGCTGGTAGGACTTATGAAACGGGGATCGCTGGTGGGCATCTTGCCACCATGGGAGGAGAGCCAACGCAGGGAATCAAGAGACTCTAATTCCCTTGAGGTCCTAAAGCGACGGAGCCTAGAACTGTCCAGCATCTACATTTCCTTTTGGTTAATTCAAGTTGAATTTTCTGTCACTTGGAGCTGAAAGAGAGGAGGGTGTAGGGAGAAATAAAGAGAGGAAGTGAAGTGGTTTCTACCTTCAGAAAGGTCCCAGTCTGTGAGAAAACCTGGTTTCCTTCTTGGGGTCTCTGAACACATGATCTTTCATTTTTAAACCTTTGTGTGCATGAAGTATACATTCAGAAGAGGTCTTATACTTTTGATTTTTTGATTTCTCTACCAAGCAATACATATTCATAAAGAAAAATTTAACAACAGCAAAAAAAAAAAAAAAAAAAAGGATGGTCCATTGTAAGCCATTGTTATTATTTCTTCTAAGTGTTTAAAAATGATAGTAGGGTCATACTGTACTTATCACTTTAGTCTATTTTTCTCCTCATCTAACAGAACATGGAGATCTTTAGGAACACAAAAAGAAACCACTAGGAGACAAGTTTCATGGCACGCCTGAATCCACAAACACCTGATCCCCTAGCCTCCCATTTTGTTGCAGGAAGGGACACAGGAGGCCCTCTGTGGACAAAAAGTGGTGATTTTTTCCACCATCTTACTTTCAAGGAGGTCTAAAAAACACAAAATTCAAATCCAAATATTATCACTCAGTTGTGTCTGTTTGCAACCCATGTACCTCACCAGGCTCCTCTGTCCATGGGATTCTCCGGGAAAGAAATGAGTGGGTTGCCATTCCCTCCTTCAGGATATCTTTTCGACCCAGTGGTCAAACCCATGTCTCCTGCCTTGCAGGTGGAATAGTATTCATTAATTCACTCATCCAAAGTGTAAATGCCAAAGAATGCTCAAACTACTGCACAATTGCACTCATCTCACACGCTAGTAAAGTAATGCTCAAAATTCTCCAAGCCAGGCTTCAACAGTGTGTGAACCATGAATTTCCAGACGTTCAAGCTGGTTTTAGGAAAGGCAGAGGAACCAGAGATCAGATTATCAACATCCATTGGATCATCGAAAAAGCAAGAGAGGTCCAGAAAAACATCTACTTCTGCATTATTGTCTATGCCAAAGCCTTTGACCGTGTGGATCATTACAAACTGGGAAATTCTGAAAGAGATGGGAATACCAGACCACCTGACCTGCCTCTTGAGAAAACGGTATGCAGGTCAGGAAGCAACAATTAGAACTGGACATGAACAACAGACTGGTTCCAAATAGGAAAAGGAGTGC
>SJYX01015122.1:67854-100190 GCA_006410675.1 Oreotragus oreotragus | reverse complement strand
AGAAAACTAAGATCATGGCATCTTGGTCCCATCACTTATGGCACTTAGATGGGGAAACAGTGGAAACAGTGAGAGACTATATTTTGGGGCTCCAAAATTACTGCAGATGGTGATTGCAGCCATGAAATTAAAAGACGCTTACTCCTTGGAAGAAAAGTTATGACCAATCTAGATGGCATATTAAAAAGCGGAGACATTACTTTGCCAACAAAGATCGTCTAGTCAAAGCTCTGGTTTTTCCAATAGTCATGTATGGATGTGAGAGTTGGACCATAAGGAAAACTGAGCACTGAAGAATTGATGCTTTTGAACTGTGGTGTTGGAGAAGACTCTTGAGAGTCCTTTGGGCTGCAAGGAGATCCACCCAGTCCATTCTGAAGGAAATCAGTCCTGAAGGACGGATACTGAAGCTGAAACTCCAATTCTTTGGCCACCTGATGCTAAGAACTGACTCACTGTAAAAGGCCCTGATGCTGGGAAAGATTTAAGGCAGGAGGAGAAGGGGATGACAGAGGATGAGATGGTTGGATGGCATCACCGACTCAATGGACATGAATTTGAGTAAACTCTGGGAGTTGGTGATGAACTGGGAGGCCTGGTGTGCTGCAGTCTATGGGGTCACAAAGAGTTGGACACAACTGAGCGACTGAACTGAACTCAACTTAAATTGTAAATATTTCAATGCCTTCTGTGTGCTAGGTACTGAAATATTTACATGCTCGGGGTGTGATGAGCAAAACCAGACATAGTCTCTCTTCTTGTGGAACTTATCAGACAGAGGGTGAGGGAAAGCCATTCATCAAATACTTGCCAAACAAGTGCCACACTTGGGCTGTGACCGCTGCTCTAGGCGCATACCTTGAGAGGATTGGACCCCCTCAGGGAGGCTTTCCTGAGGAAGCAGGCTTTGGGCTGGAAGGTGTTGACAGGCCAAGGGAGGGAGGCGAGAGTTTCACAAGGAGGAACAGCACAGGATGGGTATCGTAGCTGGAGAGAGTGCAGCGAGTGTGTGTGAAGGTCAGTGTGGCTGGCTGGAGTGGAGGGAGCAAGAGGTGTGTCACGTGACGGAATAGGTAGCAGAGAGAATCAGAGCCAGGTGGTAAGGGATCCTGAAAACCACATCAATAAGCTTTATCTTTAAGAACCAAGGGAAGTTGCTGGAGTTTTCCCGAGCAGGTGTATGTGACATGAGTAGGTCTGTTTGTGTTCTGTGAAAGGCTGTACGATGGCCTGGTGAGGACGAGATTGGGCAGGTCCAAAATGGGCTCAGGTGTAGCAGATAGATGGCTGTTGCAATTGTCAAGTAGCGAAAGGTCAGGGTGCTAGGGTAATGCCAAAGGAAACGGGTAAAGAGGGGAGACCGGAGCAGTATTTCTTTAATATTTATTAATAAATGTTTTTGAATGTTTATTAATCAATTAATATTCATGTGGCCACGTTGGGCCTTAGTCGCAGCATACAGGATCTTCCATTGTCTTCTAGCACAGACCCTAGCTGCGGCCCTCGAGCTCAGCAGTTACGGCATGCACGTTTAGTTTCTCTGCCCAGCACGTGGGATCTTAGTTCCCACACGGCCTGCAGTGGAAGGCGGTTCTCAATCACTGGACCACCAGAGAAGTCCTGGAGAAGGATTTAGGAAGTAACAGCAGCAGAACTTGATGATGAAATACAGAGGCAGAGAGAGAGAGATAGAGAGAGAGAGAGAGAGAGTGTGTGTGTGTGTGTGTGTGTGTGTGTGTGTGTGTGTGTGTGTGTCCCAAGGGAGAGTCCTGGGTCTCGTCCTGGCTGGCTCAGCTAGGCAGATAGAGCTACCAGTCAGCGAGCCAGGAAGCGCTGTAAGAAAAGCTGGCTGGGAAGAAACTTAAGCGCTCAGTCTTAGACACCTTGAGCCGGAGGAACATTTGACACGTCCCAAAAGAGATGTCAAGTAGGCAGCTGGACGTCTCAGTCAGGAGCTCAGAGACAGTGCCGTGTCATTTGCAGGCTGTGTGCACTGGCCCATCAGAACAACCAGCCGGGGTGGCCTCTGACCCTACTCATTGTGCGTCAGGGGTCAAGCCACTGACCCCTCTGGGACTCAGGGTCAAATGTTTGATGAGGGTGGACCAAAGCTCTGTCCTTGGGGATGAAGTATTTCCCAAACATTCCAGAATCCTCCTAACCTCACCTTCCCGCCCCCAAGCCAGAGAAAGAAGCTTCCCAGTTTGGGGCGAGTTCTTGGTTCTGTTAGGTTGGCCACTGGGATGTTCTCGTCGTGACCCTGGCTGTCCCCTCCCTGGTCAGATCATAGACCATCCTAAGTATTCCAGATTCATATTCTTCGGTGAAAAACCCCAGCCCCCACCCCCATCCTTGTTAGAAGCATGATGAGCTGCCTTGGCCCACGGTGAGGCAGATTCAATGAGGAACGTTAAGGTCAAAGGTGTGAACTGGAAACATAGATACTTCCTGCCACTGACCCTCCAGGGCACTTTCCCCAAGATTTTCTTTATCTTCCTTGTCCCTGGCTTGCCCTCCTCTGAACTCTTTTCTCTGAACTCTTACCAAAAATGTGTTGCTGGACGTCCATGCTGTTTGCTTATTTCACAAACGGCCAAGTTCTTGGTGATGTCCCAGGTTCTACTGACCTTGCTTGACCAGAGTAGCCCATGGAATCATGCCTTCCTGGAATGCTTTGATACCCAGCTCCCTCTCCTGGGTCCTGGCTAAGGGCTAAGAATGACTCAGGGCTCATTATTAATGTCTACTTCTTAGACACTGGAGAGGTAAAATGGAAGAAACCCAACACTGGCCCTGGAGAAACTTCCCTGTCAGTGGTTTTGAAGTGTGATCTGGACTGTTTTTCACTAAATTCATTACCAACATTTTCACCATATTGAAATCTCTTTTCCATTCACTCACTTAAGTTTTGAGTTTGTCCTCCCAAATCACAGATACAGCGGTTATCATTGATGAAGTCTTATTACGTACCAATGTTGGTGCCAAGCTCTTCATATCCCTTTATTTCATTTAATTTTCAAAACAATGGATGTGTGGACACAGGGGGAAGGAGAAGGTAGGGAAATTGGGAGATTGGGATTGACATATATATACAACCACGTGTAAAATAGATAGCTAGTGGGAAGCTCCCACAGGGAGCTCAGCTTTTATTACTGTGTAATTAGGTTAGAAATCAATATCTGAAGATATTTTAAAATAACCCATATGTTTTCAAGTGCAGCGTGACATTTACCAAGACAAACCCAGCTTTGGCAACGATCAACTACAGTATAAGTACATTAATAACATAATGAAAGCGAATCTCTAGCTGGGGGCTCTGGTACCCTTCAAGTTAAAGGCCTAAAGCAGAAGTCAATGAAGCCGTCAGTAGGTAGACAGATACTTAGATTGTTCACATATGTTTGAATATCTTCCTTTAGACCAGAGAGCCTAGATCTGTGCCAACACTTGCATTTGTCACTGACCTTTATTAAAGGTAAACGGTTTTTTAGCAAACAGTGAAGCAACACTTTTGAGAAGACAAGAGTAAACGGAAGCAAAGTTCATTATTTTCTAAATTTGCTTTCCTGCTGAGAACTTGGGTGTTGGCAGGGCTGTGTTCAAAGGATCGGTCCCAGCCTTCAGGTCCAAGCGAACCCTCCTTTCTACACACCCGTTTCATCCCAGGCCCCCCTCCTGTCATCCTTAGCAACCATGCATAGCAACCGTATCAGACTTTCCCTCACTTCGGGGTCTTTATGCTTGCTCTTTTCTCAGCTTGAATCTCCTTTCCCCTTCCTCTTCACCTGGTTAAGTTTTATTCATCCTTCAAATTCTGGACAGCCTTCCCTAGTGCCCCCAGCACACCCCCCACAACTCCCTGCAGGTGCCACCTGGGGTCAGTGACTCTCTCTGTGTCCCTGTGACACCAGCCACGTGACACAGCAGGACTGCCCTTATCCCATCCTCCACCTCCCCAGACTCCCTGTCTGTCCTAGCCTCCCCAGCAACGAGCACAGAGCGTGGTACCCGGTAGGTATTAGCAAATAACACGGTGGTCCATTGCTTAAACACCTTAGCAGATAGTTGTATGTTGAAAAAGAATCAATCAGTCAACCTAAGAGAGAGATGGAAAATTTTACGTGAGCCAAACTTGAGGATTATAACCTGGGAAGAGCATTCAGAAAGCTCTGAGAGCTGGTCCATCCATTAGAAGTCAAGGCCTCGTTGCTGCTGCTGCTGCTAAGTTGCTTCAGTCGTGTCCGACTCTGTGTGACCCCACAGACGGCAGCCCACCAGGCTCCCCCATCCCTGGGATTCTCCAGGCAAGAACACTGGAGTGGGTTGCCATTTCCTTCTCCAATGCGTGAAAGTGAAGTCGCTCAGTCGTGTCCGACTCTTCGTGACCCCATGGACTGCAGCCTACCAGGCTCCTCCATCCATGAGATTTTCCAGGCAAGAGTACTGGAGTGGGGTGCCTTCTCCTTCTCCAAAAGGCATCATTAGGTAAGTTTTTTGAGACAGACGGCTGTACATCCAGTGATGTGTTATTGACAGTTTACAGAATCTGGATCTAAGCATCATCATGGTGGGTCACATAACCCCTGATAAGCTCAGGCCGAAACATTGTCTTGTTGATGCTGGGAGAGTCTTGCTGAGCAATATAGCTGAGCAATATTTCTGACAATAGGGTGGTTTGGTCCATGAGTAATGCAGGTAACACAATGCACATTGCGGGTGGGAGGGCAAAGAGCAGAGAAGTTTTCTTTGTTTAAAATTTTCTTGTCTTTGCCATAAAATATGAGTTTTATCTCACATGTAGGACCACTTGGTAAGTACCTAGACTGCATGTCAGGCCTCTAACGTGTGTCATTCCTAAGCCTTACAACCACCTTGCAGAGTAATTTTAATCACTTCTCCTTGAAGCAGAAGGCAGCTGGAGCTCAGAGAGGCTCAGTAACTTGTCAAAGGACATATGCTTAAGAAAGAGGCATGGTTTGGGTGAGAGTTCACTGCTTCCTGGAGGGTTCAGCTGGTAAAGAATCCACCTGCAATGCAGGAGACCCTGATTCGATTCCTGGGTCGGGAGGATCCCCTGGAGAAGGGAGAGGCTACGCACTCCAGTATTCTTGGGCTTCCCTTGCAACTCAGCTGGTAAAGAATCCGCCTGCAATACAGGAGACCCTGGTTCGATTCCTGGGTCAGGAGGATCCACTGGAGAAGGGAGAGGCTACCCACTCCAGTAATCTGGCCTGGAGAATTTCATGGACTGTATAGTGTATGGGGTTGCAAAGAGTCGAACACGACTGAGTGACTTTCGGAGAAGGCAATGGCACCCCACTCCAGTACTCTTGCCTGGAAAATCCCATGGATGGAGGAGCCTGGAAGGCTGCAGTCCATGGGGTCGCTGAGGGTCAGACGTGACTGAGCGACTTCACTTTCACTTTTCACTTTCATGCATTAGAGAAGGAAATGGCAACCCACTCCAGTGTTCTTGCCTGGAGAATCCCAGGGACGGGGAAGCCTAGTGGGCTGCCGTCTATGGGATCGCACGGAGTCGGACACGACTGAAGCGACTTAGCAGCAGCAGCAGAGCGACTTTCACTTTCATGCCTTTAGGACATTCTCCCATTTGTGCCAGCTCCAGGCTTCAAGCCGCCCAATTCTCTGTCATCTCAAATTTCAAACTCCGCACACAAAAGATGAGATTGTGATCCTAGATAAGACATTTGACCCCACTGGGTCTCAGTTTGGTCAAGTGCCAAGCCGGGGTGGGGGAGTGGGGAGGTTGATCATAATGAACCCCCAGGTGGGCTGTGGCGTGGTTGTGGGGTAATTATACAGATTAGGAGAAGGTGGAGCTCACAAACCTGAAGGTGAACAACCCTGGGACATAAACCTATCTAGGGTCTCGGGGAGTGCGCACAGGGCTTCCGAGCTTTCCAGACTGCGTGTGCCAAGAGCCCCTGAGTCTGCCAGGCCTGTGGGTGTTTGGCGTCTGTCTTGACATGGCCTCCTGCTCCATCTAGACTGACCTGCCCCCAGGAGGGGTGAACTCCGGCCGTTCCTGGGGAGAAGAATCCTGCCATGTGCTGCTCTCACCAGGTTCGGCCAGGCCGACCAGCTCTCCGGGCCCTGCACAGGCCTCCTCAGTGTGCCAGGCCTCCCCGGCCCTACACAGCCCTCCTGCTCCCCCCACCCCAGCCCCTGCAGCTGTCCACCACCCAGTGGTCTGCTTCTCAGGTGTGGGGCTGTGTCTGCAGAAGCACGAAACAGACCACTCCGCACCCAGAACAGGGAGCCTGTCAGCTGCAGTGGGAAGGCTGGGGTATCCGTGGAAAACTGCCCTGGAAACTCTAACAGGGCTCGGGGGGCACAAGTCACATAGATTTCCTAAAGGAAATCAACCCTGAATGTTCACTGGAAGGACTGATGCTGAAGCTGAAGCTGAAGCTCCAATACTTTGGTCATCTGATGTCAAGAACTGACTCACAAGAAAAGACCCTGATGCTGGGAAAGATTGAAGGTGGGAGAAGGGGGCAACAGATGAGACAGTTGGATGGCATCATCGACTCAGTGAATTTGAGTAAGCTCTGGGAAATAGTGAAGGACAGGGAGGCCTGATGTGCTGCAGCCCATGGGGTCACAGAGAGTCGGACATGACTTGGCAACTGAACAACAAAAGATGGTAAGAAAACAAAGAAAACTGAAAGAAAGAAGTGCAAAGAGGTAGGACCCCCACAGGCCAGGGTGGGGCTGAATGCTCTCCAGGTTACCAGGAGTCCTGCCCCAGGGCGTCCTCAGCTAGTCAGAAGCCAGCTGGCGTTCAGCCACTTCCCACCTCCGCGACCCCCTCCTCCATACTCAGGAGCCCCGTTCTCTTTTGATCAGGAACCCTGCAACCACTGTGAATCCCTGTGGAAGGGACCTGGGCCCAGCCCCTGATGGCCATCCTCCATCCTGCCCTGAGATCCCCGCAGATGAACCCTGAGATGGGCTGTGGCTGGAGCAGGGCAAGACCGGGCTGGGGAGAGCAAGGCATCTGGCAAAGCAAGGCGTTTGATGTCAAAGCCTGCTTTGCAGCAGGAAACAAAACTTCACAAGGATTCAGGGGCCGGCCCCTCATCTGGCTTCCTTCCTTCCGGGCCTAGAATAAAGCTCCCCATCCCCACACACCCCGCATTCCTCTACCCCCAGCCTCCCAGCAGGGGGGCTCCTCCCTTTCCCCCACACATCCTCTCCCACCAGGCCCCTGGCTTCCCTAGCAGGGGGTGGGGGGGCCCATTCTCTGCTCAGGCTCAGGACACAGGGTCCTCACCCCTGCAGGCCTGAGGTGGAAGAGGAGCCCAGCCCCCTCCCCGCCCCCCTGCGCCCTCCACGCCACCCACCCCCCCCACCAGAGTTCCTGGGCCCTAGCACCTGGAGAAGGCAGGCAGGGAGAGTGCGGCCCAGCGGGGAATCTCCATGGGCCATACTCTAGACAGTACATGAAAAGCATGCAAATATGGTGCAAAAATAGCATGCAAATCAGCACATCTTCCACCAATTCGTCTCTGATATGAGGATTGCTACTCCAGCTTTCCTTTGCTTCCCATTTGCATGGAATATATTTTTCCATCCTCTCACTTTCAGTTTGTATATGTCTTGAGGTCTGAAGTGGGTTTCTTATAGACAGCATATATATGGGTCTTGTTTTTGTAGCCATTCAGCCAGTCTGTGTCTTTTGGTTGGAGCATTTAATCTATTGACATTTAAAGTAATTATTGATATATGTGTTCCTATTGCCATTTTCTTAATTGTTTGGGATTGATTTTGTAGATCTGTTTTCTTCTCTTGTATTTCTTCACTATATAAGTCCCTTTAACATTTGTTGTAAAGCTGATTTGGTTGTACTGAATTCTCTTAACTTTTGCTTGTGTGTTGAATGAGATCCTTCCAGGGTACAGTAATCTTGGTTGTAGATTTTTCCCTTTCCATACTTTAAATATATCCTACCATTCCTTTCTGGCCTGCAGAGGTTCTGCTGAAAGATCAGCTGTTAAGTGTATGGGGTTTTCCTTCTATGTCACTTGTTGTTTCTCCCTTGCTGCTTTTAACAATCTTTCTTTGTATTTCAGTTCATTTCAGTTCGGTCACTCAGTTGTGTCTGACTCTTTGTGACCGCATGGACTGCAGCACGCCAGGCTTCCTTGTCCATCACCAACTTCTAGAGTTGACTCAAACTTGTGTCCATCGAGTCGGTGATGCCATCCAACCGTCTCATCCTCTGTTGTTCCCTTCTCCTCCTGCCTTCCAATCTTTCCGCGCATAAGGGTCTTTTCAAATGAGTCTGTTCTTCGCATCAGGTGGCCAAAGTATTGGAGTTTCAGCTTGCGCATCAGTCCTTCCAGTGAACATTCAGAACTGATTTCCTTTTGGATGGACTGGTTTAGTCTTTGTTAGTTTGATTAATATGTGTCTTGGTGTGTTTCTCCTTGGGTTTATCCTGTATGGGANCCTTCTCTTCCCACCTTCCATCTTTCCTAGCATTAGGGTCTTTTCCAATGAGTCAGTTCTTGGCATCAGGTGGCCAAAGTATTGGAGTTTCAGCTTCAGCATCAGTCCTTCCAATGAATATTCAGGACTGATTTCCTTTAGGAATGACTGGTTGGATCTCCCTACAGTCCAAGGGACTTCCAACACCACAGCTCAAAAGCATCAATTCTTCAGCGCTCAGCCATCTTTACAGTCCAATGCTCACATCCATACATGACTTTGCTCGAGTTCAAAAACTTCAGGTAGGGGTTGGCAAGGGTATGCTTTGCCTCTTATCTGGCTAGACCCCCTCTTATTATGATTACTGCTGCTATTGCTATTTTATCATTAGGAGGAAGCCCCTGGACCCCAAAGAGGGGGGTTCATGATAAAGAAGCAGAGTGGAGCACTCTCCTGGTGGTCCAGTGGTTAAGAATCCACCTGCCGATGCAGGGGACACAGGTTTCATCTCTGATCTGGGAAGATTCCACATACCAGGGGCAGCTCTGCCCCACAACCACTGAAGCCCACACGCTCCTAGAGTCTGTGCTCCAAAGCAAGAGAAGCCGCCACAACAGCAAGCCCATATACTACAACTAGCAGTGGCTCCTGCTTGCCACAGCTAGAGAAAAGTCTGAGCAGAAACAAAGACTCAGCAGAGCTGAAAGGAATTAATTAATTTAAAAAAAAGAAACAGTGAAGTTTGGTTGTGATAATAGCTACTCAGTATATACACACATCAGCATAAACATTGTACACCTTAAATATTTACAATGTTTAGTCAAAAAAGGAGGAGGAGGAGAGGACTGGACAAGGAGAGGAGGGAGGGCTGGATATCATCCCTGAACTGCCGAGCTAATCAGCCAATTAGAACTTAAGTGTTTGGAGAATTAAATGTAAAACAATTGCCTCAAGTCACCTGAATATTCCTTGGAAGGACTGATGCTGAAGTTCCAACACTTTGGTCACCCAATGCGAAGAGCCGACTCACTGGAAAAGACCCTGATGCTGGGAAAGATTGAAGGCAGGAGAAGAAGGATGAGATGGTTGGATGGCATCATCGACTCAAAGGCCATGAGTTTGAGCAAGCTCCAGGAGACAGGGAAGCCTGGTGTGCTGCAGTCCATGGGGTTGCAAGGAGTGGGACACGACTTAGCAACTCAACAGCTACTTGGAGTAGTTTCACAGACACAGGTTCTTCTAGTGAGCTGCCTGGGGCCCAGCCTGCCTTGAAGGGATGGCAGTGGAGCTCTGCCCCCTGTTCTCAAACCACCGGGCTGGGCGGGTCCCTCTGCCCCCACCCCTGGTCCGTGACTGCCCCCTGTCCTGCCTCCTCCTCAGCCCCTTCAATGAACTGGAAGAAAAGCCCTCACACCACAGTCTTCCCAAGTCTGGCTGAGACTCAGACTGGATCTGGCGACAGCTCTGGGGTGGGGAGGAAGCCCAAGGACCTGCTGTCTCTTATACACATCTCCCCCCCCCCACCAGAGTTCATGGGCCCTAGCACCTGGAGAAGGCAGGCAGGGAGAGTGCGGCCCAGCGGGGAATCTCCATGGGCCATACTCTAGACAGTACATGAAAAGCATGCAAATATGGTGCAAAAATAGCATGCAAATCAGCACATCTTCCACCAATTCGTCTTCTATGTGCCCCTCCTCCCCCAAGAGTACCCTCTCCCTTCAGACCACGGAGGGAGAGGCTTTCTTACTCTCCCCACCTAACAGCCTCAGGACCTTTGTTCTGCTCTTCCTCCCGACCCCTAAACTCCAGCCCTTCCTCATCCTCACCCCTCACACCTGACCTTCAGCAGTTTGAGAAACACAGTGTTTGCCACCTGGACTGTGGCACCTTCAGGAGGGGCCTCCTTGTGGGTTCAGACCCTAAAACAGTGATGGGATGGAGCGGGAGAGGAGGAGCCTTGCTGGGGAGTCCATTTCTAGCTTCAGACCGCCAGGCACTTTACTGTTGTTCAGTTGCTCAGTCCTGTTGGACTCTTTGCAATCCCATGGACTGCAGCACGCCAGGCTTCCCTGTCCTTCACTGTCTCCCATAATTTGTGCAAAGTCAGGTCTACTGAGTCAATGATGCCATCCAAGCATCTCATCCTCTGTTGTCTCCTTCTCTTCCCACCTTCCATCTTTCCTAGCATTAGGGTCTTTTCCAATGAGTCAGTTCTTGGCATCAGGTGGCCAAAGTATTGGAGTTTCAGCTTCAGCATCAGTCCTTCCAATGAATATTCAGGACTGATTTCCTTTAGGAATGACTGGTTGGATCTCCCTACAGTCCAAGGGACTTCCAACACCACAGCTCAAAAGCATCAATTCTTCAGCGCTCAGCCATCTTTACAGTCCAATGCTCACATCCATACATGACTTTGCTCGAGTTCAAAAACTTCAGGTAGGGGTTGGCAAGGGTATGCTTTGCCTCTTATCTGGCTAGACCCCCTCTTATTATGATTACTGCTGCTATTGCTATTTTATCATTAGGAGGAAGCCCCTGGACCCCAAAGAGGGGGGTTCATGATAAAGAAGCAGAGTGGAGCACTCTCCTGGTGGTCCAGTGGTTAAGAATCCACCTGCCGATGCAGGGGACACAGGTTTCATCTCTGATCTGGGAAGATTCCACATACCAGGGGCAGCTCTGCCCCACAACCACTGAAGCCCACACGCTCCCAGAGTCTGTGCTCCAAAGCAAGAGAAGCTGCCACAACAGCAAGCCCATATACTACAACTAGCAGTGGCTCCTGCTTGCCACAGCTAGAGAAAAGTCTGAGCAGAAACAAAGACTCAGCAGAGCTGAAAGGAATTAATTAATTTAAAAAAAAGAAACAGTGAAGTTTGGTTGTGATAATAGCTACTCAGTATATACACACATCAGCATAAACATTGTACACCTTAAATATTTACAATGTTTAGTCAAAAAAGGAGGAGGAGGAGAGGACTGGACAAGGAGAGGAGGGAGGGCTGGATATCATCCCTGAACTGCCGAGCTAATCAGCCAATTAGAACTTAAGTGTTTGGAGAATTAAATGTAAAACAATTGCCTCAAGTCACCTGAATATTCCTTGGAAGGACTGATGCTGAAGTTCCAACACTTTGGTCACCCAATGCGAAGAGCCGACTCACTGGAAAAGACCCTGATGCTGGGAAAGATTGAAGGCAGGAGAAGAAGGATGAGATGGTTGGATGGCATCATCGACTCAAAGGCCATGAGTTTGAGCAAGCTCCAGGAGACAGGGAAGCCTGGTGTGCTGCAGTCCATGGGGTTGCAAGGAGTGGGACACGACTTAGCAACTCAACAGCTACTTGGAGTAGTTTCACAGACACAGGTTCTTCTAGTGAGCTGCCTGGGGCCCAGCCTGCCTTGAAGGGATGGCAGTGGAGCTCTGCCCCCTGTTCTCAAACCACCGGGCTGGGCGGGTCCCTCTGCCCCCACCCCTGGTCCGTGACTGCCCCCTGTCCTGCCTCCTCCTCAGCCCCTTCAATGAACTGGAAGAAAAGCCCTCACACCACAGTCTTCCCAAGTCTGGCTGAGACTCAGACTGGATCTGGCGACAGCTCTGGGGTGGGGAGGAAGCCCAAGGACCTGTTAGCCTGACGCTGCCCAGGAGAGGAAAGACTTCAAGCAGTTTCAAAGGCTCCGTAGCCGAGGGAAGGAAGCCACTTAGGGTGGATTCCAAGGGCAGACCAAGGTCCATGCAGAGCAGGGAAAAAATGAGAATGCCAGGCCTGGAGCCTTGGGGAAAGGATCCCAGAGCCTGCCTGGGGCTGAACTATAGAGTCCAGGTGGAGTTGAGAAGAGGACTAGATCTGCCCTTGAACCCAGCGCTCATGAACCATTGAACCCACGGCTGCCACGCTGGCTATAGCTTCACGGCCTGGCCTCCAGGGTCAGGAGACAAGTGGCTGTAAGCGACTCCACCTTGGGAATCATTCCTGTGACTCCAAGTAGTACTCTATGCCAAACCCCAAAGGGTGAAATTCTCTTCTACATTTGGACTCTTATTTGTCTACTTATTTAAATTGAAGTAGAGTGGACTTACAATATTAGATTAGTTTCAGGTGTATAACATAGTGATTCAATATTTTTATAGACTGCATACTCCATTTAAAGTTATTATAAAATATTGGCTATATTTCCCATGCTGTACAATACATCCTTGTAGCTTATTTATTTTGTACATAGCAATTTGTATCTCTTGGGGCTTCCCTTGGGGCTCAGACAGTAGAGAATCTGCCTGCAGTGCAGGAGATCAGGTTCAGTCCCTGAGTCGGGAAGACTCCCCTGGAGGAGGGAAAGGCAACCTGCCCCAGTGTTCTTGCCTGGAGAACCACATGGACAGAAGAGCCTGGCTGGCTGCAGTCCACGGGACTGCAGAATTGGACACTTCTGAGAAGTGAACTTCACGCTCTGTATCTCTCAGTCCCCGACCCCTCTCTTGGCCCTCCCTGCTTCCTTCTTCCCGCTGATGATCACTGATTTGCTCCCTAAATTCTGTAACTCTGTTTCTGTTCGTTATACTCATTCCCTTGATTCATTTTTAAGATTCCACATATGAGTGATAACACATAGTATTTGTCTTTGTCTGACTCCACTAAGCACTCTAGGACCCTCGAGGTCCATTCATGTTGTTTCAAAAAGCAAAATGGCAGTCTTTTTAATGGCTGAGTGGGCTACCATCACGGGGTCACAAAGAGTCAGACATGACCAAGCAACTGAGCACGCATGCAGTGAAAGTGAAGTGAAGGTCACTCAGTTGCGACCGACTCTTTGGGACCCCATGGACTCTATATACAGTCCTCGGAATTCTCCAGGCCAGGATACGGGAGTGGGTAGCCTTTCCCTTCTCCAGGGGATCTTCCTAACCCAGGGATTGAACCCAGGTGTCCCGCATTGCAGGGGGACTCTTTACCAGCTGAGCCGCAGGGGAAGCCCGCTGCTGCTGCTTCTAAGTCACTTCAGTCGTGTCCGACTCTGTGTGACCCCATGGACGGCAGCCCACCAGGCTCCCCCGTCCCTGGGATTCTCCAGGCAAGAATACTGGAGTGGGTTGCCATTGCCTTCTCCAATGCATGAAAGAGAAAAGTGAAAGTGAAGTCGCTCAGTCTGTCCGACTGTCAGCGACCCCATGGACTGCAGCCCACCAGGCTACTCCGTCCATGGATTTTCCAGGCACGAGTGCTGGGGTGGGGTGCCGTTGCCTTCCCTGGGGGGAGCCCGCACACATGCAGTGTTCCATTGTATCTGTGCACCGCATCTTCTTTATCCACTCGTCTGTTGATGGGCGCTTAGGTTGCTTCTCCGTCTTGGCTATTGTAAAAAGTGCTGCTATGAACACCGGGGTGCATGAATTTTTTCATATTAGTGTTTTCATTTTCTTCTGATGTATACCCAGGAGTGGAATTGCTGGAAAGTATGATAGTTCTATTTTTAATTTTTTGAGGAGTCTCTGAACTGTTTTCCCCAGTAAATGTACCAATTTACATTCCCACCAGCAGTGTACAAGTGTTCTATTTTCCCCACATCCTTGCCGGTCCTTGTTATTTGTGGTCTTTTTGATGATAGCTATTCTGACAAGGGTGAGGTGATATCTCATTGTGGTCTTGATTTGCATTTGTCTGGTGATTAGCAGTGTTAAGCATCTTTCCATGGTGTCAAAGACTTTTAGAACAGTGACTCTGCAGCTTACCCCAGTGTCCACCCATTGATTCATGTCTCACTGTAGTACCCTTATGGCAGAAAGTGAAGAGGAACTCAAAAGCCTCTTGATGAAAGTGAAGGAGGAGAGTGAAAAAGTTGGCTTAAAGCTCAACATTCAGAAAACAAAGATCATGGCATCTGGTCCCATCACTTCATGGGAAATAGATGGGGAAACAGTGGAAACAGTGTCAGACTTTATTTTTTTGGGCTCCAAAATCACTGCAGATGGTGACTGCAGCCATGAAATTAAAAGACGCTTACTCCTTGGAAGAAAAGTTATGACCAACCTAGATAGTATATTCAAAAGCAGAGACATTACTTTGCCGACTAAGGTCCGTCTAGTCAAGGCTATGGTTTTTCCTGTGGTCATGTATGGATGTGANTCAATAACCTCAGATATGCTGATGACACCACCCTTATGGCAGAAAGTGAGGAGGAGCTAAAAAGCCTCTTGATGAAAGTGAAGGAGGAGAGTGAAAAAGTTGGCTTAAAGCTCAACATTCAGAAAACAAAGATCATGGCATCTGGTCCCATCACTTCATGGGAGATAGATGGGGAAACAGTGGAAACAGTGTCAGACTTTATTTTTTTGGCCTCCAAAATCACTGCAGATGGTGACTGCAGCCATCAAATTAAAGGACGCTTACTCCTTGGATGAAAAGTTATGACCAACCTAGATAGTATATTCAAAAGCAGAGACATTACTTTGCCAACTAAGGTCCGTCTAGTCAAGGCTATGGTTTTTCCAGTAGTCATGTATGGATGTGAGAGTTGGACTATGAAGAAGGCTGAGCACTGAAGAATTGATGCTTTTGAACTGTGGTGTTGGAGAAGACTCTTGAGAGTCCCTTGGACTCCAAGGAGACCCAACCAGTCCATTCTGAAGATCAGCCCTGGGATTTCTTTGGAAGGACTGATGCTAAAGCTGAAACTCCAGTACTTTGGCCACTTCATATGAAGAGTTGACTCATTGGAAAAGACTCTGATGCTGGGAGGGATTGGGGGCAGGAGAAGGGGACGACAGAGGATGAGATGGCTGGATGGCATCACTGACTCGATGGACGTGAATCTGAGTGAACTCCGGGAGTTGGCAATGGACAGGGAGTCATGGTGTGCTGCAATTCATGGGGTCACAAAGAGTCAGACACGACCGAGCCACTGAACTGAACTGAAGTGGTGGCTAGTCTCATCTAACTGTTGGGAACATTTTACCAGGACTCATTGTCGAAGTTCATGGCCACCAATGTACTTCCAGTCAGGAAGTCCTTGCACACTGCAACCTCTTTGCCCTGAACTCAATCCTCAATGGGTAATGGCTTGCCCATTCATTCAATAATTTTGTGTGTTCTCCCTAAGCAAATAAAGGGAGAAAATTTTGATAATCTCCACACTGTATCCAGGATGTAGGGAAAAAACTGTTCACCTCCTTCTGATAATGCATGCATAGATACTAAGTCTCTTCAGTCAGCTGCAACTCTTTGCAACCCTGTGGAACATAGTCCACCAGGCTCCTCTATCCATGGAATTACCCAGGCAAGGATACTGGAGTGGGTTGCCACTCCCTTCTCCAGGGGTTTTCCCAACCCAAGGATCACACCTGCCTCTCTCATGTGTCCTGCATTGGCAGGTGGGTTCTTAACCATTAGCACTGCCTAGGCTGAGGCATATATCTTGTGCATCTTGGGAAGTAATTTCAAAATAAATCCTGAGCTACCTTTGGAATCCTAATCCTTACCCTTGTTATCCTTGAAATAGGCTATAGCCTATTTCCTTACCCTTGAAATAGGCTATAGGCTATTTCCTTACCCTTGAAATAGGCTATAGCCCGAAGTATCTTCCTGTCTGCTCATTTCTATAACCCACACCTTGGGGTTCCTTGGTGGCTCAGATGGTAAAGAATCTGACTGCAGTGCAGGAGACCTGGGTTCTTGCCTGGAGAATTCCATGGACAGAGGAGCCTGGAGGGCTATGGTCGATGCGGCAGCAAAGAGTTGGACATGACTAAGTGACTTTTACTTTCATAATCCACACCTCTGGGTTTAACCTTAAGGCAGATAGATGGCACAGAAGCCTAGAAAGCACTGTGGCAACTAAAATCTTCAGTTATCTTTTATATCTTATTTTCCCAAACTTCTTAAGGTCATGACGTAGGCCACTCTTTGCAGGAACTTCTATATCTTCTTTCTTTCCATGACACAAAATTTCTTAAATTTTTCTTAATGCATTATAGGACAGAAATAAAATATTGGTATACTAATAAGGGGGCACCTTAGAGAAGGAAGCATTTTTAAGATAGTTTTTACATGATCTTCTTGCTTGTCTAGGGAAATCCCCTGTTGCTGGAGACCATTTATTTTCATCCAGATATGCCCCTACTTCTGAGAAGGAAGAAATGGGTGGATTTCTTTATCTCAGTCCCCAATCTCTAGTTTTCAAGATGTTTCTATGTTAAACCTGGATTCGAAGTGAAATGATCACCTCTTAGAAGTAGGGGCACTAGTCAATCTCCAGGGAAATTGACTTCTCAGTACTAGGTCACAAAAAACTTTGCCCCATCCCAGAGGCATGTAAAATATTCACTGCCGGAAAAGAAGTCTCAGGTTCTAGCAGTGAGCCGGAGTGAAGAGCTGTCACTGCTTAAAGACACAAGTAACAGAGCCTGGTACTCTAGTTACTACTAGTACTCTCGTCTACCACTCGGGTAGTAACTCTAATCTTGAAGTCCACATTGGCTACACGTTGGAATCACCTAGGGAATTTTTCAAAAAAAGAAAGCACAACACAGAACACATCCAGACCACCTGGATCATAATGTCAGGTGGGCTGTGTTTTATGAAAAAGTTCACCAAGTGGTTCTTTGTATATGAGTCTTAAGCTGTTGAAGCCATTGTCTAGTTTCTGATCCTAGCTCCCGGAGACCCGGTTGTAAGTGGGATTTGTTTTGCAGGAGTCATAGAATCTATTTTCTGGTTTGACTGGAATTTTCCAACCTATCTAAATGTTTTCATTTTTGGCTTTGGGTTCTCTTTCTGATCTGCTTGTGGAACTTTCTTTTGTCATATAAAGCACAAGTACAGACAGATGGAGACCCAATTATTTAATGGATGGAGTTTTTGTAGTTGGAATTGCATTCAGGACTTCCAAACTTAGAGCATCCAAAGGGAGCTTGCCAACGAATGTTCCTCCCTATCTCTGTCTGTCTCTTATTCTGTATTGCCTATTTTCTCTTTGATTCTACACACTTGATGTCACAGGCTTACATCTCAGGCCTCAAGATGCTTAGCTTGCTTATTTTAATCCAAAATGGGAACACATACTGTGGGATTTTAAAGAATCCCAGAGAATCTCTTAGATGTATTCCATTTCCTACAACTCATTCAGTACCTCAGGTTGCTGGGAAAGGTGGGAGATGGGAAGAAGGAGACGGCTCCTAAAACCTTTTTAATTTCCTTTTTAATACTGCTTGTTGTTAACCTCAGCCTTCGACAGTCAAACGCTATATCTTGAAGGCTTTCTCACCTCTTCCTTTTCTTTTTTTCCTCCTGATAGGAGACTTACTTGACTGCAAGGAGATGGAACTGGGCTTTTGGAGGACAGATTCCCCTTCCCCCGCCCTTTTTTTTTTCTGGTTCCTGGTGTCCACTGTTTCATGATATTAGTCTGGCCTATCCCCTGTATTGCTGTCCAACAAGAAGATTCTGCTTTTGTCTGACATTTCACTGTTTTCTGTGACTGAGATCTGTAGTCACACTGTTGGCATCCTGCTATAAAGATATCTCTAATTATATACTTCTTCTCAATCTCATGACTTCAGTGACCCCATGGAATCTCTCAACACTTCTCTGTCCATTCACTGGGGCATGTGCACCCTTGGATGTCCTGAGCACTGAAGTAGACTGTAGGGAGTCATGAGGTTTATCTTTGTCTCATTCATCTCCACACCTCCCTCCATATAGTGCCATTGAAAGTGAAAGTGAAGTCACTCAGTTGTGTCCGACTCTTTGTGACCCCATGGACTTTAGCCCTCCAGGCTCCTCAGTCCATGGGATTTTCCAGGCAAGAGTACTGGAGTGGGTTGCCATTTCCTTCTCCAGGNCATTGAAAGTGAAAGTGAAGTCACTCAGTTGTGTCCGACTCTTTGTGACCCCATGGACTTTAGCCCTCCAGGCTCCTCAGTCCATGGGATTTTCCAGGCAAGAGTACTGGAGTGGGTTGCCATTTCCTTCTCCAGGGGATCTTCCCAACCCAAGGACTGAATCCGTGTCTCCCACACAGCAGGCAGACGCTTTACCGTCTGAGCCACCAGGGAAGCCCAGTGCTCATATTGGATTTAAGGGTGAGTTCAGTGTTGGTCTTCCTTCCCCCAGACTTTTAAATCCTCACATAGGTTACACCTTGGGAATTATGTCACTTGCCCTGGGATTCTCAGTTTCCCACATGCTGTTAATGCCTGACGTTAAAGTTCAGTCCCACAAAGTCAGTAAGAGTAACTCTGCTGACCTGCTTTTCTCACATCTGTCATCTCCTTTCCCGTTATACCCTCAGACCAGAATGAATGAGATTTCTACTTCTTTATATTTAGAGAGGCCTCCTTATTATTTCATACCCTCCTTCCCAGGAACACTGAGCCCTGTGACTCAGCATTAAATATAGTTGAGCTGGAGGATAAAATAAACTCATCTGATGATAAGAGAACACATTCCAAAAAGTATTTTTATCTGTCAAATGCACATTCTCGAAAATCACGCTTCTCTTTGAGCTTTGCTGGCAAAGATACCTGCAGCTAGCAGAGACGTTCTTCATGATTTCCTAAACTTCCCACCCTCTGGGCTTTTTAGCCCTGACTCTACTCTAGGGGCTTCCCTGGTGGCTCAGAGGTTAAAGTGTTTGCCTCCAATGTGGGAGACCTGGGTTTGACCCCTGGGTCGGGAAGATCCCCTGGAGAAGGAAATGGTAACCCACTCCAGTATTCTTGCCTGTAGAATCCCGTGGATGGAGTAGCCTGGTAGTCCACAGGGTCGCAAAGAGTCGGACACGACTGAGTGACTTTACTTACTACTACCATAGGCATTTACCACAAATATTTTAGCATATATAATTAATTTAGCAAATATACTGAGTGTGTGCTATATATCAAGCACTATTCTTAGAAGATCATTAAATAGTGATCAAGAGTAAGTTGGTCAAAGAAACCAGGAGGCATTCTACTTGAGTTAATAACACAAGTAAAGTGACTGACAGTTGAAGAGATGCTTGAAGAATACAAAGAAGGCTCCTATCCTTGAGAAACTTGAAGCCTAGATGGCTAGGGAGACATTTTATGTATTTAATATGGGAATGGTCCAAAGAGGTCAAAGTTTTATGGAAGCTTAAAAGAAAACATGGCTAATTCTGCCTGGGACAGTTTAAAAGCAATGATTTCTTGGAAACTCTTGAATACTAAACTTATTTTTGCCTTAAGCAAGGCAAGTCTAGTTAGCATAACATGATTGATTTTGCTTACAACCATTTACTCAAGTTGATCTGTTTTTTGGCTGCCCTTAAATTGGCAGACCTGAACTCATTATCATTCAGACCTGAAATACCACATATTTCCCACGCTTGCTCTCAGTTTGTTAAATTATGTTTCTGTGAATTGGAAGGCAAGGACAACTTAATGTGAAGGATACAGTTCACTGAAAATTTAGTTGATATTATGTATAAGCTTAATACAATTAACATTAAGAGGGTTACACTACTTAAATTCACTTAAGAATGTTAGAAGTGAGAAAAGTCTGGACCAGGCAAAAAGATGAGACAAACAGTGCTGATTCTTACCAGTATCCGTATTCCTTCTCATTTGGGGGCATACAGACCGTATTTCTAAATTTGTCTTTCAGTCACATACAGCAGTCTGCCTGACTTCTGACCACGGTCACACAGGAAAGAGGTGGTAAAGCTCAGATGCGAACTCAAGTATTCTGGCTTCTAGGTGGCACTAGTGGTAAAGAACCTGCCTGCCCATGCAAGAGACATAAGGACGCAGGTTCGATGAGAGAGAGGATATTGGAAGATGAAGTTGGAATTGTGTAGAGCCATATAGACCATAACAACTTAGGATTTCATTATAAGAGCAATAAGGAACTATAGGTGGGTTTTAAGTGGATTAGTGATAAAATTCTCATTTGTGATTTTAACATAACATTGTGCCATGTAGCAAATGAATTATATGAGACTAAGAGAACTATTTCAGTGGCCCATGTAAGCAATAATAGCTTAGACAAAAGTAGTATGGTAAAAATGGAGAGACGTGAATTAGATTTATTTATATGTTGAAGATAGAGCCAATAAGGCTTTCTGTTGGATTGGGAAGAAGCTGGGGAGGAAAAAGACAGAGTCAAGGGTAATAATTAAAATGTTTAGCTTTAAGCAGAAAGGGATAGGTGGTGGTGCCATTTACTAAAATAGTGAAAATTGGGAGAAGAATAGGTTAGGGTTAAAATCAATAGTGTTTTTTTTTTTTTCTTTGAACAAAGAGGCCTAGGATAAATATCCAGTTAGAAATGTATACATCTGGAGTGTTTTAAAGAGTCTGAGCCTAGAGGTGTACATTTGGGTGTAGTTAGCACTGAGAAGGAAGTTTTAGTCATTGGGCTAAGTAAGGTTAGCTACAAAGTGTCCCAACTTAGTTTGAGCAGAAATATTTGAGCAGAAATAGTGTGACTTGCAAAGAAGACTGGTCAAGTGGGGTCAGACAGGAAAGAGAAAAAGTAGGAGAGAGTATAAATGAACGTAAACATTTCAAGGAGGAAATGTTCCTGAAATGTCAATTAAGATAAAGACATAGATATTACCCTTGGATCTGGTATCAAAGAAGACATTTTGATAAAGTCATTTATCTGAGTTTTAAACAAATTTACTGAAGTAAAACTGAGATACAGTAAATAAACTTCTCATTTAAAATGTAATCTACTACTTGAAAAATTTTGACATTAAGCATCCATCCACGAGGGCTTCCCAGGTGGCGCTAGTGGTAAAGAACCTGCTTGCCAATGTAGGAGACGTAAGAGATACAGGTTAGATCCCTGGGTCAGGAAGATCCCCTGGAGGAGGGCAGGGCAATTGCCAGTATTCTTGACTGGAGTATCCCCATGAACAGAGAAGCCTGGCAGGCTACAGTCCATAGGGTTCCCCAGAGTGAGACACAACTGAAGCAACTTAGCAGGCATGCAGGCATATGTCCATGGAGCTATCCTTGTGACCAAGATGATTAACATATTTGTGCTCCCGAGAGTTTTGTTCCCCTGAATAATCCCTCCCTCCTCGTCCTCCCTAGGAGGAGTTTGTCCGTATCCTTGAATCTGTCCGCATCCTTTTGTCCTCGGCCAAGCACTTGCTGGCATTGTCACTGTGTATTAGTTTGATTTCTTAGAATTTTATGTAAATGGAGTCATACAGTGTGAATTACTTTTTTTCTGACTTCTTTTACTCGACACAACTTGAGATTCATCTCTGCTTTTGTGTGTTATCATCTGTTTTTATTGCAGAATAGTAACCCACTGTATGAATATTCTACAATGGCCTATCCATTTATTTTGGAAAGACAGATAGGTTGGTTTCAGTTTGGGCTGCTTAAATTAAGGCTTCTATGACAAAAATTAAAGTCTACGGGTAGATCATGTGACATGGTCAGTTGTTTGAAACCCTGACACAACTGTGATATTGGTGTCATATTCAAGAAACTTTTGTATAACCCAAAGTCATCTTCTAGAAGTTTCACAGTTTTAACTTTGATATTTAGCTCTGTGGTCCATGTTTCGAATTAACTTTCGAATAAGCTATGGAGTGGAGTATGAATTAAAGTCACTTTTTATGCATATGGACATTAAATTGTTGTAGCAATACTTGTTGAAAATACTGTCTGTTCACCACCGAGTTACCTTTTGTCTCTGTCAAAAATTAGTTGTCCATTTATGTCTGGATCTTGGGGAACTCTCTGTTGTGTTATAGGGAAACAGGCATCTTTTTTAATTCCAGTATTATACTATCATGGTTATTGTAGTTATAAGTCTTTAAGTCAGATAGCATTTGTTCTCAAGCTTTGTTCTTTCTCAAATTATTTTCGCTATTCTAGGTCCTTAATATGTCCTTATAAATTTTAAAGCCAGTTCATTAATTTCTGCAAAAGTGTCTGCTGTGATTTTGTTTGGGCTTATGTTGAATCTACAGATAAATTTGGGGAGAATTGACATTATCAGTGTATGTCTCTATATTTACTTAGAGCTGCCTTTCTGTCAGCAGTCTTTTATAGTTTTCAATATACAGTTCTTTCCCATATTTTACTAAATTTATTCTAAGTATCTCAAAGTTTTGAATCTTTTATAAATTGGGTTTTATTGCACTTCACTTTCTAATGCTTGCAGCCAGTTTCTAGAACTGCAGTTGTTTTTCTTTGTATTATCCTTGTAACTTGTCATGTTAATACTGAAATCACTTATTCTAGTTGTGTTGTTGTAGTTCTTTAGGATTTTCTGTGTAGATGACCATGTCATCTGAGAATAATGGAAATTTTCTTTTTTCTCTAATCTGATGCTTTAAAGTTTGTTACCTTGCTTGATTGCTCTGACTTGTATCTCTAGTACAGTGTCTTCATAGAAGTGATGAAGGCAGACATCCTTATTTCTTTTCTACTCTTCAGAAGTAAACATCTGGGCTTGACTGCTAAATATTATGTTGAACGTGCAAGTCACTCAGTTGTGTCCGACTCTTTGTGACCCCATGGACTATACGGTCCATGGGATTCTCCAGGCCAGAATACTGGAATGGGTAGCCTTTCCCTTCTTCAGGGGATCTTCCCAACCCAGGGATTGAACCCAGGTCTCCTGTTTTGCAGGCAGATTCTTTATCAGCTGAGCCACAAGGGAAGCCTAAGAACATTGGTCTGGTAGCCTGTCCTTTCTTCAGAGGATCTTCCGGACCTAGGAATCGAACCAGAGTCTACTGCATTGTACGCAGATTCTTTACCAACTGAGCTATAGCTGCAGGTTTTTTGTAGATGATATATATCCATTTAAGGAAATTTCCTCTGTTCGTAGTTTTGCTGTGAATTTTTATCAGGAATGAATGTTGGATTTTGACAGATGCTTTTCTTGCATCTAACCAAATATGACATGGTTAGGAAGAATTACCAAAGCTTGGTAAACTGTCAAGCCCACCAGCTGGTCCACAAAATTCTTGAGGTGGCCCAGGCCAAGCAGCTAGCTGGGCAGGGACACAACCTCACCTACCAGTAAACTGACTGCCGTGGCCACCCTGACCACCAGCCTTACACACCAGTCGGCTGAAACCAGTCTAGGATCCTGAGTCTGGCAGTCAGAGATACCTGGACATATTTCTATCAGTGAGTAACCATAGCCCCAGGACCTGGACTAACCCATCAGTCAGCAGGCATTGTTCCTAGGACCCCACCAGGACCCCATGTCCAGAGATTCCAGAACCCGTATCTGCCCACTAGTAGGCTGGCATTAGCCTCAGGCCTCTTGAGCCACACAGCCGGCTGTCAGAACCCAGCCCCACCCACCAGCAGGCTGATGGGGCAGACCCTGAATGCCAGAGCCGGATGCTCCAGGACCCAGTTCCACTCACCACTAGGTCAGAACTAGCCATGGGGACCTTGTTGTTTCAGGTCTCTTCATCTAGCTACCTTGTGACCCAAGCCCATCTACCAGTGGTCAAGCAACAGGACTGGGAAAACCGGGGCTAGCTGTGCCCAGACGAGCCCCATTCACTAGCAACTGGCAGCCTCTGCACTAGGAAGGCCTGGCAAATACCCTGACCAGGGGCCAGCCACACATATCAGGGCTCCCACAGAAGTCAGCCTGACACAGTGGAAGGGATCACACATTCCCTAGAGAGAGCATCACTAGAGCATATGGCTTTGGTGACTAGAGAATTATGCTGCTGGGCTCCTAGGACAACCCCTACATAAGGACACTTCTCTAGACCAGGAAACATAAACCACATACTTAGAAATAACAGCAGAGAATTAGGCAAAATGAGGCAACGGAAGAATATGTTCCAAATGAAGGAATATGATAAAACCCCAGGAAAAAAACTAACTGAAGTGGAGATGTGCAATCTAATTGATAGTACAAAGTAATGATCACAAAAATATTCAAAGAACTTGAGAGAAGAAGGAATGAACTTGTGTTCATTTGTAGACAATTGGAATAAGAGTTATAAAATAAGAAGCAAACAGAGCTGAAGAATACATTACTTAAATAAAAATACACTAGAAGAAATCAAGAGTAGATTAGATAATATAGAGGAACAGATCAGAGACTTTAGAAGATACTGTAGTAGAAATTACCCAAGCTTAACAGAAAAAAGAGAAAAAAATAAAAAAGAAATTAGTTTAAGAAACATCTGGGACAACATCAAGCATACAATTTCATATTATAGAGGTCTTGGAAGAGAGAGATGAAGGTGAAAAAAACATATTTGAAGACATTCTTTCTGAAAACTTCCCTAACTTGGGAAAGAAAACAGACGTTCAAGTCCAGAAAGCACAAACACCCCCAAAGAAGATAAACCTAAAGAGGATAGCAACAACACATTTTAAAAGAAAAAGAAAATAAAAGCAGCAAGGTAGCTGTGTAAAAGGGAGCTCCCATAAGAATGTCAGTTCACTTTTAAGAAACAACTCTGCAGTCCAAAATGGAAAAAGGCATGATAAATTTAAAGTGAAGAAAGGAAGGGTTCTACAACAAAGAATATTGCACTAGCCAAGGCTGTCATTCAGATATGAAGGAGAGGTCAAGAGTTTTGCAGACAAACAGAAGTTAAAAAAGGTCAGCACCACCATTCCAGCTTTATAAGAAATGTTAAAGGAGCTTCTCTAAGCAAAAAAGAAAAGGCCACAACTAGACTTAGGAAAATTATGAAAGAAAAAAAAGTCTCATTGTTAAAGACATATGCATAGTCAAGCTAGTAGATCAACTAGTTATACAGCTTGTAGGAAGATAAAAGTAGCAGAATCACCTATATCCACAATCGGTAGTTAAGGTAGACACAAAACAGATGTAAAATATGATGTCAGAAACATTAAATGTGGGTGATGGATTTTTATTATATATAATTAAATATCTTTGTAATATATAATTAAATAAGCATATCTATTAAATTTATATATTATATATAACATATTTATACATATTACTGTATATAAACCTCATGTAAATGGAATAAATGCTCCAATAAAAAGACGAAGACTGGCTGGATACCAAAATAAGACCCATACACACACACATGCATATATATCCTGCAAGAGACTCACTTCAGGTCTAAATACATAAGACTGAAAGTGATCGAATGGAAAAAGTTATCCCATGCAAATGGAAATCAAAAGAAAGCTGGAATAGCAACACTTATATTGTCACCTTAAAATGTAAGTATTGGGATGACAATATAAGTATTGCATATTAGACAACATATTAAAAAGCAGAGACATTACTCTACCAACAAAGGTCTGTCTAGTCAGAGCTGTGTTTTTTTCAGTAGTCATGTATAGATGTGAGAGTCGGACTATAAAGAAAGCAAAGAGTCAAAGAATTGATGCTTTTGAACTATGGTGTTGGAGAAGGCTCTAAAGAGTCCCTTGGACTGCAAGGAAATCCACCCAGTCAATCCTAAAGGAAATCAGTCCTGAATAATCATTGGAAGGACTGATGTTGAAGCTGAAACTCCAGTTGTCTGGCCACCTAATATGAAGAACTGACTCACTGGAAAAGACTCTGATGCTCGGAAAGATTGAGGGCAGGAGGAGAAGGGGATGACAGAGCATGAGACCGTTGGATGGCATCACCGACTCAATGGATATGGGTTTGAGCAAGCTCCGGGAGTTGGTGATGGACAGGGAAGTCTGGCATGCTGCAGTCCATGGGGTTGCAGAGTCAGACACAAATGAGCTACTGAACTGACTGACTGAGCAATACTTCCAACCAACAAAATTGACTTTAAATCAAAGATTCTAACAAGAGACGTAGGACATGACATAATAATAAAGGGATCAAGTCAAGAAGAAGTTATAACAATTGTAAATATGTATGTATTCAACCCAAGACCACTTAAATTCATAAAGCAAATATTAACAGACATAAAAGGAGAAATTGAAAGTAACACAATCATAGTAGGGGATTTTAACACCCCACTGACATCAGTGGACAGGTCATTCAGATAGAAAGAAAATAAATAAGGAAACTCTGGCCTTAAATCAGCATTTCTTTTTAAATTGTGTTTATTTTGGTAAGATTCCTCAAGTACATCTTAGTTGAGATATAACTATTATCAAACTGGATTTAAGAACACATGTTTAACATCTTAGAAACATATATGAAGATTTAATGAAGAATCTAAATTTTTTGATAGGTTCTGCTTCCAACATTCTTTCCACTTACTATTGAAATATCCTTGTAACTGTCACGTGGGAATGATCTGTGACTGACATATGTAGACTGAGTGGATCCAAATGAGGAACAGTTGCTAGAGAATGTTTCTAATTCATGGCACACTAAAGGTACAACAGTGTTTCCTACACGGTCACCATGACCTTGATAAGATGGTGGTTAGGGGTGTTTTTACATAGCAACACTAGTATGAATTTCTTTAATTTTTAATTTTGAACAAAGCATCTGCGAAGAACAATAGTAATGACCTATTTTGCATTTCCTGATTAGGTAAAACACATGTGAAATATACTGCGATGCATCCAATAGATACACATCTGATTTATATAGTCACCCCTCCCTTTTCTTGCAAGTCTTGTCCTCCTAGGTGGTTATTTCATTCTGCTGAGAGTAACGCTGTGAGGCATTTAATGGCAGCAGAGCTTTAAAAATATCTCTTATATGAAGATGGAAAATTCTACTGTCCTATGTTTTCCTGTTTTAAATGCTGTTGCTATTTTATTTAATTTCTCTTTCACATCTTATTCCTTTCTCTTACCTGGCTTTTTTGACTTTTAATCCCAGACATATGTTGTTGAGTGATTGACTAAAAGAGACTCTCTTGGTAGAAAAAATTTTTATTTTTGTAATGTGTTTAGGCCAAGTTTCCTGATGCTACTTAAGTTTTTATTAAAATCGTCCTCTTCATGAGGCATTTTTAAAAAAATCCCCAATGCTTTTCTTTGGTCAACTACTATGTAAAACAGAAGTCTGTGAGAACCCATTTTGATTTTACAGACATAGGGTTGATGACCTAATTTGGCACATGGATGAATTTGAAATGGTCATTTTTATTCTGATTTCTTCAGAACTATATGTAGAAACAATATAATGTGAGCAAATAGTTTCCTTTATTGTTATGGAAACAACAGTGATTTCAGATTTATCTTAAAATTTTTTTCTCTGCCTCCCAGAATGTGGAACCATCCATACATTCATATTTCTTATTTTAAAGTAGTCAGTTTTCTGAAAGAAGAAATAAGTAATAGTAAGGGAAGCTTACTAAAAAATTAGGGTTAGGGTATTTAAATAAATCCCAAGCTCTTTTCCTAAATGTTTTGGTCTTCACACTGAACCAATTTGAGGACATCTTCCAGGCACAATTGCTGCAAACTGAAAAGAAAAAAGAAAAAAGCAACCAACACAGAAATTGCAGAAACAAGCACAATGTCTTGCTCTGTGGTTTAGTTTAATCCTTGTATAATTGAAGTCCTTTGATAACATTCCAGAATACTACCAGAAGTATTCTTTAGATGATAAACTCTAACTATGGAATTATCCAGTACAATAAATGTTTCATTAAATTTGAGCAAATTTTAAGAAGCTGGGTTTTCCTATGGCGAAAATTCATTTCTCCAGAATACTGATCAAACCCCCCAAATACACTGTTGTTTGTAAGCCAAATTCTCATTCTCTCCCATACTGATTTTATACTGAAGGTAGAGCTCAAATTGGGCCAGGGTGACTGGACATGATTATAAGCTCATATTGGTCAGAGCTCCAAACTTCATTTACTGGGACTAGTAAATGATATACCAAACAGATGGCCAAGTGAATGTTTGTTTATGTGCAAAAACAAAAACATTAACAGATACACTCTGGTGTAGAACAAGGATTTTTCAAAACTGGTCAGCTCTTGAAAGCCTGAGGCCATATCTGTGCTGTCAGTGCACAATTTGGTATCTGAAAACACAAGACTACTGTCATCTTTTGATCCAGACATAGTAGATTACTTACAAGAAACCTAGGCATATTATTTTCTGGTAACTATGAAAAAAATTTTTTTTTCTGACTCACTTTTTGCATGCAACAGTAGTTTTAGTACAGGTTTAGACGAAACTGGCGAGATGTTTAGGTAGAAGAGACAGCTACCTGCACAGTTGGGTTTTAATCAGCCTGGGGAGAATGTCTCTCTAGCCTCCCACTATACAATATAGAGCCCTTCTCTTAGTACTAACTGTATGTCTAAAATCCTCACATTTTGATTGAGGTTACTTTTAAACTGCAATACTTTGGCCACCCAATGCGAAGAACTGACTCATTGGAAAATACCCTGATGCTGGGAAAGATTGAAGGCAGGAGGAGAAGGGGANTAAAATCCTCACATTTTGATTGAGGTTACTTTTAAACTGCAATACTTTGGCCACCCAATGCGAAGAACTGACTCATTGGAAAATACCCTGATGCTGGGAAAGATTGAAGGCAGGAGGAGAAGGGGACAACAGAGGATGAGATGGTTGGGTGGCATCACTCTCTGAATGGACATTAAGTTTGAGTAAATTCTGGGAGTTGTTGGTGGACAGGGAATCCCGGTGTGCTGCAGTCCATGGGGTCGCAAAGAGTCTGACACAACTGAGTGACTGAACTGAACTGACTTTTAAACATCTGCTAATTACTAGCTCTGTGATTTGGGGCATGTGTCTTTATAATTCTGAACCCTTGTCTATCCATTTCTCTAGGGATAATGTATGAATGTCACAAAATTGCTTTGAGGGCTACATGAAAGAATTCATATCAAGTGTTCAATACTGTTGCTAAATAGTTTTTGTTGTAATTATTATCACTGTCATCAGCATCAGGTCTTTACAGACGTTAATGCTTTTTAGAGTACTCTGTGTTCAGTAGCAGGAGGGGGAAAGGAAATCAATCAGTGGAACAAGCAGCTAGGGTTGTTAGTAGCTCAAGCCAATTCTCAACAGTTACTGAAGATGTGCTTTTGTGTCACTATGGGCTGGGGCTGCTGCCCGTATACCAGTGGCTCCAGGTGGAAGTGAGACACCATGGATCCCTTTGGATCTGGCACCTGTGCACTGGCTTTCCTCTTGTCAGTGAGTGATGCACAGATCCATCTGCATGAAAAAGTCTCCACATGAGGACTTCAGAAGATGTTTTAAAAGTCATCACTTGTGGTCAAAGCACCGTGATTTCACCCATCATCCATAGTCAGAATTTTGCATTGCTGTTCAGTTGCTGTCATGTCGGACTCTCTGCAGCACGCCAGGCTCCTCTGTCCTTCACTATCTCCCAGAATTTGCTCAAATTCATGTCCATTGAGTCAGTGATTCTATCCTCTGCCAATCCCTTCTCCTTTTGCCTTCGATCTTTCCCAGCATCAAAGTCTTTTCCAATGAGTCAGCTGGGCTGTTCGTGTCAGGTGGCCAAAGTATTGGGGCTTCAGTATCAGTCCTTCCAATGAATATCAGGATTGATTTCCTTTGGGATTGACTGGTTCGATCTTCTTGCAGTCCAAGGAACTCTCAAGAGTTTTCTCTAGCACCACAGTTCGAAAGCATTATTTTTTCAGGGCTCAGACTTCCTTATAGTCCAACTCTTACATTTGTACATGACTACTGAAAAAAACAGCTTTGACTATATGGACCTTTGTTGGCAACGTGATGTCTCTGCTTTTTAATGTGCTGTCTAGACAGGAACCAGTCTGTTGCCATGTCTAGTTCTAACTCTTGTTTATTGACCTGCATTTAGGTTTCTCAGGAGATAGGTAAGGTGGTCTGGTATTCCCAGCTCTTTAAGAATTTTCCACAGTTTGTTATGCACACAGTCAAAGGTTTAGCATAGTTAATGAAGCACACGTAGATGTTTTTCCTGGACTCCCTTGCTTTCTCTATAATTCACTGAATCCTGACAGTTGGATCTATGGTCCCCCTTGCCTTTTCTAAACCCAGGTTGTACATCTGGAAGTTCTCGGTTCACATACTGCTGAAGCTTAGTTTGAAGGATTTTGAGCATAACCTTACCAACATGTGAAATGAACTCAACTGTATATAGTTTGAACATTCTTTGGCATTGTACATCACTGCTGTATATCACTCTCACCCAAATTAATGCAATCATTTATTTGTAGCCTATTTCATCAGTGTATTATTATTTAGAGGAGGTTGCCCACAACAATGCCAGACAAATTGTACATGTGAAGTTCATTCCTTGTGAGACATTCTTTTACAGTTAATAAACTGTAGCTGGTTTTTTAATTGAGATATAATTGATATATAGTAGTTTTAGGTATACAACATAATGATTTGATATTTATAAATCCTGCAGAGTGATCACCATAATGTCTCATTAACATCTGTCACCATGCATAGTGACAAAAGTTTTCTTGTGAACTTTTAGGATGTACTCATAGCAACTTTCAACTATGAAATAAAGTACTATTAAGTATAGTCACCATGGTGTACATTATATCCTATGACTTATTTATTTTACAACTGGAAGTTTGTACCACTTGAATCCCTTCAACTACTTAGTCCACCCCTCACTACCTGCCTCTGGCAACCACTAACCTGTTGATTGGATCTATGGCCTTTTTTTTCTGGAAATGAGATCATATGATACTTGTCTTTCTTTGTCTCACTTATTTCACTTAGCATAATGCCCTCAAGGTCCAGCATTGGGTCACAAAAGGTAAAATTCTCTTCTGTTTTATGGCTGAGTAGTATTTAATGTGTATATACTACATCTTCCTTATCCAGTATATGTTGATGGGCACTTGCGTTGTTTTCATATCTTGGATATTGTAATTAATGCTTCAATAAACATGAGGGTGCACATGTCTTTTTGAGTTAAATGTTTTCATTTTCATGGAATAACTACCTAGAAGCAGAATTACTGTGTCATATGGTAGTGCTATTTTTAATTTCTTCAGAAACTTCCATAATGTTTTCCATAGTGGCTGCACCAGTTTACATTCCCACCAACGGTGAAGAAGTATATTTTTCTCCATATCCTTCCAAGCATTTGTTATCTCTTACTATTTTTATAATGACCATTCAGACAGGTGTGAGGTGATATCGCATTGTGCTTTTGATTTGTGCTTCTCTGATAATTAGTGATGCTGAGCACCTTTTCATGGACCTATTGGCTACCTATATGTCTTCTTTGAAAATTACCTATTCAGACCCTTTGCCCATTTTTAATTGGATTATTTGAGGACTCTTGCTGTTGAGTTATATGACATTTATTTTGGCTGTTAACCTCTTATCAGATAGATAATTTGCAAATGTTTTTTTCACATTTGGAAAGTTGATGGTTTATTTTGTTGAATGTTTCCTTTGGTGTGCAGTGGTTTTTTTAATTAATGTAGTCCCACTTCTTTATATTAGCTTTTTCTGGCCCTTGCATTGGGGTATCAAATCCAGAAAACATCTCTAAGACTGAACTCAAGAAGTTTACTGCCTGGATGTAATTTTTTCTGAGTTTTTGGCATAAAGTAGTCTCTCACAATCCTTTGTATTTTTTGGTATCAGTTGTAACATCACTTTCTTCAGAATTTCTGATTTTGTTTGAGTGATTTCCCTCTTTTGTTGAGATTCTAGCTACAGTTTCATTAATTTTATTTATATTTGTAGGTACTAGGTTTTTATATATATATATATATCTTTGCTTTTCTCCTTTGCCTTTATTTATTTATTTATTTATTTATTTTTTTAGTTTTATTTTATTTTTTTTTTGTATTTATTTATTTTTTTACACGAACTCCCAAACATGAACCCCCCTCCCAAATTTTATTTTATTTTACTTTACAGTACTCTACTGGTTTTGGCATACATTGACATGAATCCGCCACGGGTGTACACGAACTCCCAAACATGAGCCCCCCTCCCTCCTCCCACCCCCCATCATCCCTCCAGATCATCCCCATAC
>SJYX01015122.1:46835-60943 GCA_006410675.1 Oreotragus oreotragus | reverse complement strand
TCAAAGGCCTTCTCTGCATCTATTGAGATAATCATATGGCATTTATTTTTCAATTTGTTAATGTGGTGAATTACATTGATTGATTTGCGAATATTGAAGAATCCTTGGCCATCTTGCCAGATGTGTATAAGAGACAGGTGTATGATCTTTTTAATGTGTTGTTGGATTCTGATTGCTAGAATTTTGTTGAGGATTTTTGCATCTATGTTCATCAGTGATATTGGCCTGTAATTTTCTTTTTTTGTGGCATCTTTTTCGGGTTTTGGTATTAGGGTGATGGTGGCCTCATAGAATGAGTTTGGAAGTTTACCTTCCTCTACAATTTTCTGGAAGAGTTTGAGTAGGATAGGTGTTACCTCTTCTCGAAATTTTTGGTAGAATTCCGCTGTGAAGCCGTCTGGACCTCGGCTTTTGCTTGCTGGAAGATTTCTGATTACAGTTTCAATTTCCGTGCTTGTGATAGGTCTGTTAAGATTTTCTATTTCTTCTTGGTTCAGTTTTGGAAAGGTGTACTTTTCTAAGAATTTGTCCATTTCTTCCACATTGTCCAATTTATTGGCATATAATTGCTGACAGTAGTCTCTTATGATTCTTTGTATTTCTGTGTTGTCTGTTGTGATCTCTCCATTTTCATTTCTGATTTTATTGATTTGATTTTTCTCCCTTTGTTTCTTGATGAGTCTGGCTAATGGTTTGTCAATTTTATTTATCTTTTCAAAAAACCAGCTTTTGGCTTTGTTAATTTTTGCTATGGTCTCTTTTGTTTCTTTTGCATTTATTTCTGCCCTAATTTTTAAGATTTCTTTCCTTCTACTAACTGGGGCTCTCCAATTCTTCCTTTTCTAGTTGCTTTAGGTGTAGACTTAGGTTATTTATTTGAATTTTTCTTGTTTCCTGAGGTATGCCTGTATTGCTAAGAACTTTCCTCTTAGCACTGCTTTTATAGTGTCCCACAGGTTTTGGGTTGTTGTGTTTTCATTTTCATTCATTTCTATACATATTTTGATTTCTTTTTGATTTCTTCTGTGATTTGTTGGTTATTCAGGAGCGTGTTGTTCAGCCTCCATATGTTGGAATTTTTAATAGTTTTTCTCTTGTAATTAAGATCTAATTTTAATGCATTATGGTCAGAGAACATGCTTGGAATGATTTCGATTTTTTTGAATTTATCAAGGTTAGATTTATGGCCCAGGATGTGATCTATCCTGGAGAAGGTTCTGTGAGCACTTGAGAAAAAGGTGAAATTCATTGTACTAGTTTTTAATTTCATTGATCTTTTATATTATCTTTTTAGTCACTGGGTGCCAAGTGTTTCTTTCATTTCTTTCCTTTCTCATCTCAGTTATTTCCTTCATACTTCTAAATTTGGACTTTATCTTTTATAGATACTTCTGATGTAAAGTTTCACTTGGTATTCATTTGCACAGCATATTTTTTTCATCTTTCACTTTCAGTCTTTATATCTGAAGTTAGTCTCTTCTATGCTGCATACAGATGGATCTTAACTTTAAAAAAAAAATCCATTCAGCCACTCTGTGCCTTTTGACTGGAGAATTTAGTCTGTTTACTGTTAACTAATAATAGGTATGTAATGTTATTAATTGTCTTCTTGCTGTTTTGCATTTCCTCTGTTGCCTCCTTTCTTGGTCTCTTCCTTTATGCTTTGATTACTTTCTCTATTGTATGCTTACATTCCTTTCTCTTTATCTTCTGTATGTATTGTATAGGTTTTTGCTTGGTGGTTACCATGACGCTTACATATAACATCTTAAGGTTACAACAGTCCACTTTATGTGATAAACTTAAATTTCAATGTATCCAAATGCTTTATAATTTTACTCTCTCCTCAAAATATTTTATGTTTTTAATATCACTTGTAACATCTTTTTATCTTGCGTACCCCTTAACTAATTACCATATTTGTAATTCTGGCTGCTTTGGTTTTTAACCTTCATACTAGCTTTATGAATGATTAATTCACTACCTTCTCCTGAATATGTAACCTTTACCAGTGAGTTATTTACTTCCATAACTTTTCTTATTACTAATTAGTCATCTTCCTTGTCAGATAAAAAAGTCACTTCAACAAATCTTATGTAGCCAGTTTATTGGTAATTCTCTCCTTAACTGTAGCTTGTCTATAAAACTCTTTCTCTCTCCTTAAATTCTTAATTATAACTTTGGTTGGAAAATTTTTCCTTAGTACTTTGAAAATATCATGCCTCTCCCTTCTGGCCTGGAAAGTTTCTGCTAAAAATCTGTAGGTATGAGAATGCCCTTGTACAATACATAACAAGTTGTTTTTCTGTTTTTGCTTTTAAGATTCTCTACTTACCATTAACTTTTGAAATTTTAATTATAACGCATCTTGATATGTATCTCTTTGGCTTCATCTTATTTGGAATTTCTTGAGCTTCCTGGATCAGTATGCCTTATTTCCTTTTCCAATTTAGGGAACTTTTCTGCCATTATATCTTTAAATAAGTTTTTCACTTCTTTCTTATTTCTCCTCCTGGGACTATTATCTGGGTCATGAAGATCTTTTTGTACAGTTCTGTGGATTCTTGTCACCTCTTGTTAATATACTCTGCTTCTGTTAGGTCCATACCATTTCTGTCATTTATTGTGCCCATCTTTGCATGAAATGTTCCCTTGGTGTATCTAATTTTCTTGAAGAGATCTCTAGTCTTTCTCATTCTATTGTTTAGAACTAACACCCCAAATATCATGGCTGCAATCACCATCTGCATTGATTTTGGAGCCATGAAAGTAAAAGACGTTTACTTCTGTGAAGGAAGGTTATGACCAACCTAGATAGCATATTAAAAAGCAAAGATATTACTTTGCCAACAAAGTCCCATCTAGTCAAGGGTATGGTTTTTCCAGTAGTCATGTATGGATGTGAGAGTTGGACTGTGAGGAAGGCTGAGCGCCGAAGAATTGATGCTTTTGAACTGTGGTGTTGGAGAAGACTCTTGAGAGTTCCTTGAACTGCAAGGAGGTCCAGCCAGTCCATCCTAAAGGAGATAGCCCTGTTGTTCATTGGAAGGAATGATGCTAAAGCTGAAACTCCAATACTTTGGCCACCTCATGCGAAGAGTTGACTCATTGGAAAAGACTCTGATGCTGGGAGGGATTGGGGCCAGGAGGAGAAGGGGATGACAGAGGATGAGNTGCAAGGAGGTCCAGCCAGTCCATCCTAAAGGAGATAGCCCTGTTGTTCATTGGAAGGAATGATGCTAAAGCTGAAACTCCAATACTTTGGCCACCTCATGCGAAGAGTTGACTCATTGGAAAAGACTCTGATGCTGGGAGGGATTGGGGCCAGGAGGAGAAGGGGATGACAGAGGATGAGATGGCCAGATATCATCACCGACTCAATGGACATGAATTTGAGTAAACTCTGGGAGTTGGTGATGGACAGGGAATCCTGGTGTGCTGCAGTCTGTGGGGTTGCAAAGAGTCAGACACAACAGAATGACTGAATTGATTTACAAAGGATCAATTTATGGAGGTGCTTTAAATAAGGTAACTACAATGTGTAGTATAGTACCCTTGAACTAACTTTTACCAGCCCTAGACCTGAACATACTGCTAAGTCACTTCAGTCGTGTCCGACTCTGTGCAACCCCATAGATGGCAGCCCACCAGGCTCCCCCGTCCCTGGGATTCTCCAGGCAAGAACACTGGAGTGGGTTGCCATTTTCTTCTCCAATGCATGAAAGTGAAAAGTGAAAGTGAAGTCACTCAGTTGTGTCCAACCCTCAGCGACCCCATGGACTGCAACCTTCCAGGCTCCTCCATCCATAGGATTTTCCAGGCAAGAGTACTGGAGTGGGGGTGCCATTGCCTTCTCCGAGCCCTGAACATAAGAGGGACAGATTCCATTAACTGAGAAGTAAAACCCTAGTTATTCTTTCATTTACTTTGATAATCACAAATTTGTACAACCATTACTACAGTGTACTTTTAGAACATGTTCATCATCCCAAGAAGAAACGCCCCTGTACCTATTATCAGTCATTCCATATTTTCCTTCTAACCCTTTTGGAAACTACACCAGTCCCACTTTGTCTTTATGGATTTGCCTATACTGAGTACAGTACTATATTTTGTTTATCCATTGATCAAGTTGATGGACATTTAATATATTTTCACTTTTCGGTTATTATGCATAATGCTATGAACATTCATGTACCTGGGTACATATGTTTTCATTTCTCTTGAGTATATATCCTCAGGGAATGGATTTTTCTGGGTTATAGGGTAACTTTACGCTTAACACTTTGAAGAATTGACAAAATATTTTACAAAGTGGTTGCACCATTTTACATTCCCACCAGCAATATATGAAGAATACGAATTCTGAACATCTTCACTAATACTTTGTATTATCTTTGATTTTAAACATCCTTTTGGATGTCACCCAATATCTCAGTGTAATTTTGATTTGCATTTCCTCAATGACATCACTGGGCATCATTTATTTACTGATCATTTGTTTGTGTTCTTTGGAGACATGTCTGTTCATACACCATGCTAGGTTTTGGCTTTTAAATTGCATGATTTGTCTTTTTACTTTCTTGGTGGTATTATTTGAAGCACAAAACTTTTAAATTTTGATGAATTTCAATTTCAATTTTTTTTTTTTTTTTTTTTTACTGGTGTCACATCTAAGAAATCATGGCATAGTATACAGTAATGAAAATTTATTCATATTTTATTCAAAAAGTTTAACAGTTTTAATTCTTACATGAAGATATGATTTATGTATATGATTTCATATACATGGATGGTGTGAGGTAAAGGCTCAAAGGCATTCTTTTGCAGGTAGATATCCAGTGGCACAGCATTATTTGTTGAAAAGATTATTCTTTCCCAACTGAATTGTCTAGGCTCGTTGACTGAAAATCAGTGCCAAATGTGACGGTTTATCTTCTGAGACTTCACTTCTGTTCCACTGATCTATATCACTATCCTTATGTCGTTACCATGTTGTCTTGATTACTGTAGCTTGGTACTAAGTTTTGAAATAGAGTGACCCTTTTCATTTCTTCTTCTTTTTCAAGATTGTTTGGGCTCTCCATTTCCATATCATTTTAAAATCAGATTATCAATTTATGAATTAAACAGCTGAAATATTGATAGGAATTACATTGAATCTGTAGATCAATTTGGGGAGTATTGTCATTTTTAAATGTTCTGGTACATGAATATGAGAAACCCAGTTTTTCTAGACTTTCTTTAATATTGTTTAACATTTTATATTTTTCAGTATATAAGTTAGGGGCTTTTCTTTCTGCTAAATTTCTACTTATCTGTTTTTTGGGCTTCCCTCATGGCTCAGTTGGTAAAGAATCCACCTGCAATGCAGGAGACCTGGGTTTGATCCCCAGGTGGGGAAGATCCCCTGGAGGGGAGAATGTGGCAACCCACTCCAGTATTATTGCCTGGAGAATCCCCATGGACAGAGGAGCCTGGCGGGCTACAGTCCATGGGGGGCAAAGAGTGGGACACGACTGAGTGACTAAGCAATCTATTTTTTGTTGCTACTATCAATGAGATTGTTTTCTTAATTTAAGTTTTGTATTCTTCATTGCTAGTATATATAAATACATTTCCTTGTATCAATATTTTATCTTGCACATTGTTATACTTGTTTATTCTAATTAGTTTTTAGTTGATTTATTGAGATGTTTTTAATATAGGATCATGTCATCTATAAATGGAGAAATTTTACTTCTTCCTATCTAATCTAATCTAATCTTCTATTTCTTTGCATTTTACTACTGCCCTGAGTAGTAAAATGTTGAAGTGGTAAGAGCAGATTTTGTTCTTTACTCCTGATATTAGAGAGAAGGCATCCAGCCATTTCCCAATAAATATGATGTTCGTCAAGGAAGCTCCTTACCAGGCTGAAGCAATTTCATTCTCTTCTTGTTTGTTGGTCTTCATCTGTGGTGATGATCAGGTGATTGCTGTCCTTTATTCCGTGACCGGGGTGTAATCCTTTGATTGATTTTCAGATGTTAAAACAACCTGTTGTGGGGCATGCCACTTGGTCATGGAATATAGCTCTTTTTATAGGTTGCTGGATTCAATTTGCTAGTTTTTATGAGCAATTTTGTGCCTATATTTATAAAAAATATTGGTCTGTATTTTTCTTGTTATCATTTTTATGGTTTCAGCATCAGGGTGATTGTAGCCTAATAAAATGAGACAAAAGGTGGTGTTTTTTTTTATTTTTTGGAAGAATTTTTGAAGAATTGATAAAGAATTCTTTAAGTATTTGGTAGAATTCACTAGTGAAGCCATCTTGCCCTGAGATTTTTGTTAGATAATAATTAATACTTTAATCTCTTTGCTGAATGTAGATCTATGCAAATAATTTCATTCTTCTTGCATCTGTCTTGGTAATTTACATCTCTTTCTAGGAATTTGTCCACTTCATTTCAGTTATCCAATTTTTGGGCATATAGTTGTTCAAAATATTCCCTTATTATCTGTTTTATTTCTGAAAAGTCTAGTAATTGTTCCTCTCTGATTCTTTAGTAATTTGAGTCTTCTCTCTTTTCTTTGTAAATCTAGCTAAGTTTTATCACTTTTGTTAACCTATTCAAACAACAATTTTATTGTTGTTGTTTTGTTGCTAAGTCATGTCTGACTCTTTGTAACTCTGTGGTCTTAGCCTGCTAGGCTCTTTTGTCCATGGGGTTTCCCAAGCAAGAATACTTGTTCAGTTCAGTCGCTCAGTTGTGTCTGACTCTTTGCGACCCCATGAACCGCAGCACGCCCAGCCTCCCTGTCCATCACCAACTGTCGGAGTCTACCCAAACAAATGTCCATTGAATCGGTGATGCCATCCAACCATCTCATCTTCTGTCGTCCTCTTCGCCTCCTGCCCTCAATCTTTCCCAGCATCAGAGTCTTTTCCAATGAGTCAGCTCTTCACATCAGGTGGCTAAAGTATTGGAGTTTCAGCTTCAAGATCAGTTCTTCCAATGAGCACTCAGGACTGATCTCCTGTAGGATGGACTAGTTGGATCTCCTTGCAGTCCAAGGGACTCTCAAGAGTCTTCTCTAACACCACAGTTCAAAAGCATCAGTTCTTCGGTGCTCAGCCTTCTTTACAGTCCAACTCTCACATCCACACATGACCACTGGAAAAACCATAGTCTTCACTAGATGGACCTTTGTTGACAAAGTAATGTCTCTGCTTTTTAATATGCTGTCTAGGTTGGTCACACTTTCCTTCCAAGGAGTAAGCGTCTTTTAATTTCATGGCTGCAATCACCATCTGCAGTGATTTTGGAGCCCCCAAAAATAAAGTCAGCCACTGTTTCCACTGTTTGCCATGAAGTGATGGGACTGGATACCAAGATCTTAGTTTTCTAAATGTATTTCTGATACTTGAGTAGGTTGCTATTTCCTTCTCCAAACCATTTTATTACTTCAATGATTTTTTAAATTGTTTTCACTGTTCTATTTCATTAATTCCACTCTAATATTTTCATTTCCTTCTTTTGGCTTGGTTTGGGATTAACTTGCTCTTCTTTGGATGGTTTTTGAAGGTGGGGTTTTATATAGTGATTTGCAATTTTATTCTATTTTTTAAAAAACTAAATAAATTTACAGCTCTAAATTATCCTCTAAAAAGTGACTTTGCTCTATCTGCCAAGTTTAAGTATACTGTGGTTTTGGTTTCACTTGTCTCCTGCTTTCTAATTTCTTTTTTGCTTCATTTTTTGATTTATTATTTAGGAGTATGTTATTTCTACATATTTGTAGATTTTTTTTTTTTTTAATGTTAGTAAGTTCTAATTTCATTCCACTGTTTGGAAAACATCCCTGTGTGATTTCAATGTTTTCGAATTTATTGAGGATTTTCTTATGACTTGACGTCATCTACCCTAAAGAATGTTCCACGTGCACTTGAGCAGAATATATATATTCTGCCCGTGTTTTGTGGAGTGTTGTGTTGATGTCTGTTTAGTTTATAGTGTTGTTTAACACTTCTACTTCCCTGTTGCTCTTCTGTCTAGTTATTCTATTCATTACTGAAAGTAAAGTTTGTAAGTAAGTCTCTTACTATTTTTCCAAATGTCTCTTCTTTCAATTATGCTAGTTTTTGCCCCATGTATTTTGAGGCTTTTTTTGTTAGTAATATAATTTAAAAATGAGATGTAATTGACATAGACTATTTTATTAGTTGTAGGTGTACAACATAATGATTAGATACTTGTATTTATTGTGAAGTGATCACCATAGTTAGTCTAGTTAACATCCATCACCACACCTAATTACGATTTTTTTTTTCCTAGTGATGAGAACTTTAAAGATCTACTCTTTTAGAAACTTTCAAACATACAGTGCAGCATTGCTATGTTTTCCTGATGGACTGACAGTCTTGTCATGGTAAAACATCCTTAGTTGTTTCTGGTAACAGTTTTTGTGTTGAAATGTGCTTGATATTATCACAGCCACAGTATCATCCTTTTACTTACAGCCGTCGTGTTGCGGTATTTTCCGTCCTTTTGTTTGAATCTGTTTGTGTATTTGCTTCTACAATGAGTATCCGATAGAAAGCATCTGTTTTTGTTTAATCAGCGCTGCTAGTGTGTCTTTGACTGGTCAAGTTATTCATTTAAGTGGAATATTATTGCTCTCAAAATAAGATCTACATCTTCCATTTTGCTGCTTTTTCTGTGGATGTCTTAATGTCTTTTCTGTTCCTCTATTTGATTCCTATTTAAAATATATCTTTGAAAATGTCTGCCTAGCTACATATTTTTTAATAAATATTTTGTTGAGATAGAAATTTAAGCTGTACAACATGTTAACCTGATACATTTACATATTGTAATATGATTACCATTGTAGAGATAATTAACACCTGTCACTTTATATAATTATCTTTTTTTTAAAACTGTAGTTGGTGTAAAATGTTCGTTTCAGGTATACAGCAAAATTATCCATACATATATATTTTTATAAGATTCTTTCTGCTTATAAGTTATTACAAAATATTGAGTAGTTACCAGGAGGTTCTTGTTGGTTCCCTAATTTATATATATATATATAGTAGTCTGTATAGGTTAATTCCAAACTCCTAGTTTATCCCCTACCCCCTTTCCTCTTGGTAACCAGAAGTTTATTTTCTGTTTGTGGGTCCACTTCTGTTGTATATATAGGACTACTTGCATCATTAAGTTATTTTAGATATCATATATAAGTGATGCCATATGATATTTGTCTTTATATGTCTGGCTTATCTCACTTAGCATGATAATCTGTAGATCCATGTATATAGCTGCAAATGACATTATTCCACTCATTTTATAGCTGCATAATATTCCATTATATGTATGTACCACACCTTGTTTACCCATTCCTCTATCAGTGGACATTTAGGCTACATGTCTAGTGTATACGGTGGTGCAGTGAACTTTGGGGTGAATATATCTTTTTGAATTACTGGTTTTCTCTGGATATATGTCTAGGTGTGGGATTTCAGGATCATATGGTAGCTCTGTTTTTAGTTTTTTAAGGAACCTCCATACCGTTCTCCATAATTGCTGTACCAATTTACATTCCCATCAACAGTGTAGGAGAGTTCCCTTTTTTCTACTTTCTCTCCAGCATTTATTATTCATAGACTTTTTAATCCTGGCAGTCCTGACTGGGTTGAGATGATACTGCATTTCTCTAGTTTTAATAGTTTTGATTTGCATTTCTTCTCTAATAATTAGAGATATTGAGTATCTTCTCATGGGCCTTTCGGCTATCATAGTCCTTTCTTCTTAGTAGTTGGAATGGTGACATTCTAGTCTCATAGCAAGTTTGATGGTTATAAGACAATATACTTGTCTATATTCATTGTATAGTTGTCTGTATTCATTGTATTATATCTCTAGGACTTATTTACTACATATTGCAAGTTTTTACCCTTAAACAACATCTTTCCTATCCCTCCAGCCGCCACCAACTTGGGACCAGTAGTTTTTCTCTTTTTATAAGTTTGACTTTTAAAAATTCTACATATAAATATAAGCACTTCTACTTAGCATACTTTTCAAGGTTTATCCATGTTGTACCATATGACAGAATGTTTTCCTCTTTCATGGCTGACTACTATTCTATTAATTCTATCTGTACCACCTTTTAAAATAGGTCATCATTTATTGATGCACACTTACATAGCTTCCATATCTTGGTTATTGTAAATAATGTTGCAGTGAAAATGAAAGTGCATATATCTTTTGTTTTCTTCAGATAAAAATGCCAAAGTAGAATTGCTGAATAATAATGATAGTTCTATTTTTAATTTTTGAGGAACTGTCACACTATTTTCCAAATGTGTGCACCAACTTGCATTCCCATCGGCAATGCACAAGGGTTCCCTTTTCTCTACAGCCTCATCAATACTTCTTTACCTCTTAGTCATTTTAAAAATTATTATAATGAATATAGTGGATTTACAATATTGTGTTCCAAGTGTACAGCATAGTGACCCAATAGTTTGCAGATTATCTTCTATTATGGGTTACTATAAGGTAATGGGTATGATTTTCTGTGCTACAGAATACATTTTTGTTATAACCTCTGTCATATATATAGTAGTTTTTACCTGTCAATCCTATAACCCTATTTCTCCCTACCCCTTCCTCTTCTCTTTGGTAATTACAAGCTTGTTTTCTTTATCTGTGAATCTGTTTCTGTTTTGCATACACGTTGATTTGTATTTTTAGGATTCTACATGTAATTGATATCATCAGTTCAGTTCAGTCGCTCAGTCGTGTCCGACTCTTTGTGACCCCATGAATCGCAGCACGCCAGGCCTCCCTGTCCATCACCATCTCCCGGAGTTCACTCAGACTCACGTCCATCGAGTCNATGCATTATGGTCAGAAAAGATGCTTGGAATGATTTCGATTTTTTTGAATTTATCAAGGTTAGATTTATGGCCCAGGATGTGGTCTATCCTGGAGAAGGTTCTGTGAGCACTTGAGAAAAAGGTGAAATTTATTGTTTTGGGGTGAAATGTCCTATAGATATCAATTAGGTCTAACTGGTCTATTGTATCATTTAAAGTTTGCGTTTCTTTGTTAATTTTCTGTTTAGTTGATCTGTCCGTAGGTGTGAGTGGGGTATTGAAGTCTCCCACTATTATTGTGTTATTCTTAATTTCCCCTTTCATACTTTTTAGCATTTGTCTTACATATCTCGGTGCTCTTATGTTGGGTGCATATATATTTATAATTGTTATATCTTCCTCTTGGATTGATCCTTTGATCATTATGTAGTGGCCTTCTTTGTCTCTTTTCACAGCCTTTGTTTTAAAGTCTATTTTATCAGATATGAGTATTGCCACTCCTGCTTTCTTTTGGTCTCTATTTGCATGATATATTTTTTTCCAGCCCTTCACTTTCAGTCTGTATGTGTCCCTTGTTTTGAGGTGGGTTTCTTATAGACAGCATATATAGTGGTCTTGTTTTTGTATCCATTCAGCTAGTCTTTGCCTTTTGGTTGGGGCATTCAACCCATTTACATTTAAGGTAATTATTGCTAAGTATGATCCCGTTGCCATTTACTTTATTGTTTTGGGTTCGGGTTTATACACCCTTTTTGTGTTTCCTGTCTACAGAATATCCTTTAGCACTTGTCGGAGAGCTGGTTTGGTGGTGCTGAATTCTCTCAGCTTTTGCTTGTCTGTAAAGTTTCTGATTTCTCCTTCGTATTTGAATGAGATCTTTGCTGGGTACAGTAATCTGGGCTGTAGGTTATTTTCTTTCAACACCTTAAGTATGTTTTTCCATTCCCTCCTGGCCTGAATTTAAAATTTTCTCAATACCCTAACTCCAAAATACGTTGCCATGCCTGAAAATTCAGTTGATTCTGAAGATGAAATTCAGAGTCAGGATAAAGTTACCCAAAAATTCAAAATTTTAACAACACACTTAAGATGAAAAGGGGACTTTCATAGCTCACTTATAGAAAATACATAGTTAAGTGTACAGAATTTCATAGAGGAAAAATTATGTCTATACATAGAGTTTTTTTTTTCCTCCCTTGCTTACATAGTCTATGTATGTAGGTATCTTACATACCTTTAAAAGGAAAATAAGGTTATGGAAATGTACTATTTATGAAGGTGCCTCCTGAAAAGTTTTATTGGCTGAATGGTATGAATAAATTTATTATATTTATATTTAACGCTAAGATTTTAAATGTTCTTAAATATAGAAAACCTAATTAGATACAAATGAAACATTAGTACTATGGCATCTTGCTTATAAATTACCCTATTACTCTATAGGGCAAATCTATTTTTTTGTGTGAAAATTCATCAATGTGATATCCACATCCTTTTAATTTCTTTAAATGTATGAATTTATTGCCTCTTGGTGGTGCCTCTTGGTCAGACATGACTGACCATGCACCCCATGAATGCGACCCCATGGACTGCAACCTGCCAGGCTCCCCTATCCATGGGATTTACCCAGCAAGAATACTGGAGTGGGTTGCCATTTCTCTCTCCAGGGGATCTTCCTGACCCAGGAATTGAACCCCCATCTCCTGCTTGGCAGACAGATTTTTTTTACTACTCAGCCACCTGGGGAAGCCCTCTTACTGTCTCTTACCCACTTCCTATTCAATATATATATATATATATTAGTTTTCCTATTAAAAATTCTCCAAAATATTCTTTAAATAAGAAGGATCAATAACAACAAGATTAAGAAATCATAATGAAAATCAGTAAACATTTTTTGGAGTGACCTATTTAACCTGAAATACATTTGTATAAACTTCAAAATCTAATGCAGCATGTGCAATATGATGGTCCACAGATCAGTTCTGTCACAGATTTGTTAGACACACTTTAGACATTTTAAAATCAAATTAATTATCAGGGTTTTTGCTGGTATTTTTTATAGCAAGATGTCTCACAATAGGTGAGGGAGTTTGTTTCGGTTGCTGTTTTATTTTTAGACCCTCGAAGCTCACATTTCATCAGGTACTGATAGTTGACCAGGAGGGAAGATGCCCGTCTCCCTGGCTAGGTACTCTTGGATGGCCACACTCCACCCCCCTCCCCATTCCCCTGTATCACATTAGACTTCTTATTTTCCTTTGTATTACTTCTTTGGCCAAACAATTAATGGATTATGTTAATTTATGAGAAATGATTCTGAAAATACTTCAGATTTAATATTATCTAATATGAATGAGTGTTAGTCGCTCAGTCATGTTCAACTCTTGGCAACCCCAAGGTCTGTCCATGGAATTTTCCAGGCAAGAATACTGGAGTGGCTTGCCATTCCCTTCTCCAGGGAATCTTCCTGGCTCAAGGATCAAATCTGGGTCTCCTGCATTGCAGGCAGACTCTTTACCATCTGAACTACTAGGAAAGCCTGGTATGAATGGCATAAAATCAGATAATAACCTACACATTTTCCTACATAGCTTTACTCTTTCAACTGATAAGGATAAATTAGTCCTAGTTCTTCAAATAAATTATTTCATCATTATTCATAGCTTTTGTTTTTGATTGTCATATGCCATGGTCACACAATAAAAGACATTTAAGACATTCACTAGTTATTAAAACTGAAAAATTATAATAAGATGCTTAATCACATAGTTTATATTTATTAGACCAACTTTTAGATGAGCCAAGGTGTAGGAGATTCCTCAGCCAAAGGAAAAAAAAAAATAACCGTGATATAAAAGCTATAAAAAACAAACTTTGTTTGAGAATCTGGCACCACAAACTATTATGGAAACGTAAAAACATCTAGGATAAATGATGATTTTTCCATCAAGTTAAATAAAATCCTCATTCAATGATATCCATTGTTAGCTGACTGTACAGATGGTGCTGATTTTAAATGATCCACAGAAAACAATTTTCCAGATGAGTTGTATGTACACACAAAAAAACAGTTCAAATATAAACTATTTTTTCAGTTCAGCGCAGTCGTGTCCGACTCTTTGTGACCCCATGAATTGCAGCATGCCAGGCCTCCCTGTTCATCACCATCTCCCGGAGTTCAATCAGACTCACGTCCATCGAGTCCATGATGCCATCCAGCCATCTCATCCTC
>SJYX01015122.1:17126-45289 GCA_006410675.1 Oreotragus oreotragus | reverse complement strand
ATCCTCGGTCATCCCCTTCTCCTCTTGCCCTCAATCCCTCCCAGCATCAGAGTCTTTTCCAATGAGTCAACTCTTCGCATGAGGTGGCCAAAGTACTGGAGTTTCAGCTTTAGCATCATTCCTTCCAAAGAAATCCCAGGGTTGATCTCCTTCAGAATGGACTGGTTGGATCTCCTTGCAGTCCAAGGGACTCTCAAGAGTCTTCTCCAACACCACAGTTCAAAAGCATCGATTCTTCGGCGCTCAGCTTTCTTCACAGTCCAACTCTCACATCCATACATGACCACAGGAAAAACTATAGCCTTGACTAGGCGGAACTTAGTCGGCAAAGTAATGTCTCTGCTTTTGAATATACTATCTGCTGCTGCTGCTGCTAAGTCGCTTCAGTTGTGTTCGACTCTGTGTGACCCCATAGACGGCAGCCCACCAGGCTCCCTCATCCTTGGGATTCTCCAGGCAAGAATACGGGAGTGGGTTGCCATGTCCTTCTCCAGTGCATGAAAATGAAAAGTGAAAGTGAAGTCGCTCAGTCGTGTCCGACTCGTAGCAACCCCATGGTACTATCTAGATTGGTCATAACTTTTCTTCCAAGGAGTAAGCGTCTTCTAATTTCATGGCTGCAGTTATCATTTGCAGTGATTTTGGAGCCCCCAAAAATAAAGTCTGACACTGTTTCCACTGTTTCCCCATCTGTTTCCCATGAAGTGATGGGACCGGATGCCATGATGTTCTTTTTCTGAATGTTGAGCTTTAAGCCAACTTTTTCACACTTCTCTTTCACTTTCATCAAGAGGCTTTTTAGCTCCTCTTCACTTTCTGCCATAATATAAACAATAATGGGTAAAATGCTGTGGGACATTATTGTGATTATTTTTATAAAGACANGGACCGGATGCCATGATGTTCTTTTTCTGAATGTTGAGCTTTAAGCCAACTTTTTCACACTTCTCTTTCACTTTCATCAAGAGGCTTTTTAGCTCCTCTTCACTTTCTGCCATAATATAAACAATAATGGGTAAAATGCTGTGGGACATTATTGTGATTATTTTTATAAAGACACAACCTTCTATTAATAATATTTCATCAAGATTTTTTTTCTTTTGAGAAAATTACTTCCTCATTATCTCTTGAATTTCACTTCAATTTATAATATGCTTTTTTAATGCTGAGCAAAGGTACTACTGAAATATCATTTCAACTTCGTTTCTGAAAACAAAGCCTGACTCAGAGCACCAGAAACTCATAGCTGTCCCTCAAGGAGTGAGGGTAGTGGAACACCAGAGTTTTAGCCCAGTACCTCACTGTCAGAAAACTGACCACATTACCAATCTTTCTTCCAGCTAATTATGGCCGTGATACTAGATTGGCCAGAAGGAACAGAAGTAAAATTATGTATGCACCTTAAAAATCACAGCCTTAAGTGACTAGCTGATCACTCTACTTTCCCTTCTAAATTTTTTATATAGAGAATGGTGCATATATCAAAGTATGCAGTTTGTTGCAATCTCACAAAATGCGGTAACCAGATCAAATAATATATGAGTGCTCCAGAAATGCCTTTCAAATTCCCTTCCATTTTCTGTGTACCACCCCTCCTCCATGTAAGATCATATCTACTCTGATTTCTAGTAAACTATGGTAGTTTTAGTTAGCTTTATTTAATGAAATCATATAATAATATATTCTTTTGTGACTGTCTTCTTTTACTCATTACTATAGTTCTCAGATTGATTTTCATTTTGTGCATATTCAACGTTAATTTATTTTTGTTGCTGTACAGTATTCCACCATGTAAATGTGATTTCCAAAACACATTACAGTAGATATGGAATAATCAAATTATAAATAGATTGTGGATAATATTCAGAAAAAAAGACATTAATTCAAAATTTAATTGGACATGTTGAAACAGACATGGCAATGAAATGTGCTTTTCTGTTTTCCTATTCTCAAGTAAATATTCATAATAGCAATGCCACTTTCACAGTAGTGTTTTTATAAAGTGTTTCACATATACTATTAGTTGAAATATCTTTGTGCCAAGGGACATTAAATAAATTTTGCTAAGTAAATAAGGAGGTGGAAATATTAAAAAATCTAGTAATTTTTATTTTTTTTAGCTTTTAAAAAATAATAGGCTTTATTTTTTTAGAGAATGCTTAGGTTTACAGCAAAACTGAGTGTGAAATAGAGTTCCCCATACTCCAGTCTTTCCCTATACATAGCCTTTCCCACCCTCAACATCTCATACAAATAGAGTACATTTGTTATAATTCCCTGGTGAATTTAAATATAGTTTACAAAACTGCATAATAACAAACTTATATATATATATATACACACATATATACAGACCTATATTCTCTATTTTTTGTTCAGCACCAAAGTAACTTTCCTTGTAGTGTCCTCATATTGGAAGAAAATGTGGTTTACATCTGATTCAGATTTAAACTGAGATCTAGCTTTATGAGAAGAAGGTCTCCTTTTCAACTACCCACTTGTCCATTCTCAGCATATTTTTCTGTTCTTGTGCCAATGAGGCCATAAAACCTGAAATTTAAGTTTGCCAGGTTAGCAAATGCTTTCATGAGAAAGTAGCTTTCTCCTATAAGAAGGAACTTCTATGTTTTTCTCCTACAGGAAGATTTGAGCCTGAAAATTTCCTATAATCTTTTAAGGTCTTCAATGCAACTAAGAAGGCTTAAAAATTACTTTCCTGTCTTTTTAGTTGGTTTCAGTTGGATACTTGGCCAAATATTTTATCATGAACAGTGAGTGCTAAGTTTTGGTCACGTCCAACTCTTTACAACCCTATGAACTGTGGCCCACTAGGCTTCTCTGGCCATGGGATTCTTTAGGCAAGATACTGGAGTGAGTTGCCATGGCCTCCCTCCTCCAGGGGACCTTCTCAACCTGGGGATCAAACCTGGGTTCTCCTGGCAGCTCTTGCATTACAAGTGAATTCTTTACAGCTGAGCCACCTTCATAAACAGAAGTCCATTCATTTATTCTCTCAGTCAACAAACAACTATTGGATATCTGCTACTGAGCTGGATATTTGGGGGGTGCAATTATATATTGGATATTATACATGTCATGAAGAGCTTACAATTAAGTTCAGGAAGAAGTACGTGAAGACTAATCAATGCATACGTTTTCTGAACAGAAGTAGAGAAGTTTAACTTTAATTAAAATGCAACGTCTGTCTTTTTCCCAAATGCAATTCAAGTACTAAGAATCTAGTTTTGTGGGAAGAAATCTGTGAATCATTTATCTCTGTATTAACACCCCCAATATTTTCTGGCTCCTATGAGGGAACAGAGATTTAAGAGAAAGAAACTTAGGAACAAAACTAGGATGGGGATGGGGGTTCCAAGGATATTACCAAGAGCTTAAATTTTGTTCTCTTTTAAAAATTTTAATGCAATTTTAAAGTGTTGCTTTCTATTTTCAGCTATTACAAAATATAAGTTATATACCCTGTGTTATACAACATATCGTTGAGCCTGTCTTTTTTTTTTTTTTCCCAATATTTTCTGGCTCCTATGAGGGAACAGAGATTTAAGAGAAAGAAACTTAGGAACAAAACTAGGACGGGGACGGGGGTTCCAAGGATATTACCAAGAGCTTAAATTTTGTTCTCTTTTAAAAATACAATTTAAATTTTTTAATGTAATTTTAAAATGTTACTTTCTATTTTCAGCTATTACAAAATATAAGCTATATACCCTGTGTTATACAACATATCCTTGAGCCTGTCTTACTCCCAATTGTTTGTACCTCCCACATCCCCCACCCCGCCCACATCCCCAGTGAGATATTTGCCCTCCATCAGTGGTAAACTCTAGTTTGCTTTCTTTATCTTTGTAAACTTTGTTCTGTTGGGTCCATTAAAAAATTGATATAGTCTGTTATCTCCTGTTGTCTGAACCTGCCTCACTTATGTGAACCATCAGTATGACCTTCCGGGGAGACTGTAATTACCAGTATTGTTAAGGAGATCCCATATGTGTCACTTCCAGTACTGATCATAACAATGGATGTCACCTGTTGGTCAATTATCTTACAACTTCATATGATATTAGACTAGTAGTGGGCTACAATCCATGGGGTACGGAGTCGGACACGGCTGAACGACTTCACTTTCACTTTTCAGTTTCATGCATTGGAGAAGGAAATGGCAGCCCACTCCAGTGTTCTTGCCTGGAGAATCCCAGGGATGGGGGGAGCCTGGTGGGCTGCCGTCTATGTGGTCGCACAGAGTCAGACACAACTGAAGCGTCTTAGCAGCAGGAGCAGCAGCAGCAGCAGCAGCAGCAGCAGCAGCAGTTCTATGGACATTAAAAAACCCAAATAAGACCTGCACCTGCCATAAGATTTAGAGTTCATTTGGCACTTTCAGGTATATGTTCTTAATCCCAGGAACAATACTTAAATGATTAGGACAATAGATTTTTATTTACATAGCTTGGAAAAAGTCCAGCAAATCAACTTCAAACAGTGAGATATTGGATACCCTATCTTATTTACACATTCTGGGAAGAGCAGATCTGAAAGGCAAACCAAGGTTAATGTTCTGGCAATCAGCTGAAGTTAATTGATGGAGACGTTTCAGAGTAAAACAAAATTATCTTGACAGCTTTTCATTAGGATAACAACCTGACAGTAAAAGGACTACCTAATTTTTTTCCTAATCATGACAAATTATTATTAATAGCAACTCACACGTGTATGACGCATCTTGAGAGACAGATCCCTACAGGGACAGGGGAGCATGGACTGGTGAAATAGCCTCCTCCCCAAGCTAGATACTGGTATTCCTAAAATAGTGATAGAAGAGTAGTTTATTCTAAATAAAGTTCAAAGGGCTGTTTAACTTAAATTTAGACCTTAAAGCAAAGATCTAAAAATATGAAGAGTGTTAAAAAGTAATGTTCCAGAAACTTTCACCAAATAATTGTAGACCACATGAATAATTTTTATTTTTTTAAGAGAGTGACTCACTCTTCAGAAAACATTTGCTTTGTTCACAGAATATGTATTATGTGCCTGATAAGAAACCATTTATAGCTTTAGAATAGGTCATAAAGTCAAACATGAAGGGCAAGAAGGAAAGTTTTCATTTGGGCACATATCCTGGGATACATTTGGGAGTAGGTTCCCCCAGAATTCTGGTGAGAATTTCACAGCTTTCATTTCCCTAAGCATTGAGCTTATATCTTTGTGAATTTATGAATGCTAGAAGAAAGAGAAGGACATGGAAGATAAAGTCCTGGGTGAAGGCTGGAGAAGCTTTGTTGCTTCTGTCCATCTTTATGCCCTTTCAAGAATTCTGAAGAAAACTCCAGAATAGCAGTGAAGAGAGAGAAGTCTGGTGAGAAGTCATATGGGTAACATAGAGCTGAACACGAAATTGGGAATTCCTGATTAAAGGCGAAGAACAGGCTTACCTCTAACATTTGTGTGGCTTGGGCATCATAAGCCAATTGACAAATTAATAAATGTGTTCTATCTTCCCATTTAACTGGGTGGCTCAGACAGTAAGGAATCCACCTGCAATGCAGGACACACAGGTTCTATCCCTGAGTCAGGAGGATCCCTGGAAGAAGGGAATGGCTGATCACTCCAGTATTCTAACCTGGAGAATCCCATGGACAGAGGAGCCTGGCGAGCTATAGTCCATGAGGTCGCAAAAAGTTGGACATGACTGAGTGACTAACACGTTCACTTTTCTATCTTCCTACCAAGAAAATTAGAGATACCATGGGAACATTTCATGCAAAGATGGCACAATAAAGGACAGAAACAGTATGGACATAACAGAAGCAGAAGATATTAAGAAGAGGTGGCAAGCATCACAGAAAAACTATACAAAAAAGATCTTAATGACCAAGATAACCATGATGGTGTGATCACTCACCTAGAGCCAGGTATCCTGGAGTGGGAAGTCAAGTGGACCTTAAAAAGCATCGCTATGAACAAAGCTAGTGGAGGTGATGGAATTCCAACAGAGCTATTTCAAATCCTAAAAGATGACACTATGAAAGTGCTGTACTCAATATGCCAGCAAATTTGGAAAACTCAGCAGAGGCCACAGGACTTGAAAAAGTCAGTTTTCATTCCAATCCCAAAGAAAGGGAATACCAAAAAAATATTCAAAGTATTGCACAACTGCACTCACATCACATGCTAGAAAGTAATGCTCAAAATTCTCCAAGCTAGGCTTCAATAGTACATGAACTGAGAACTCCCAAATATTCAAGTTGGATTTACAAAAGGCAGAGGAACCAGAGTTCAAATGGTCAACATCTGTTGGGTCATAGAAAAAAGCAAGAGATTTCCAAAAGAACATCTGCTTCATTAACTATGCTAAAGCCTCTGACTGTGTGGATCACAACAAACTGTGGAAAATTCTTAAAGAGATGGAAATACCAGACCACCTTACCTGCCTCCTGAGAAATCTATTCGCAGACCAAGAAGCAACAGTTAGAACTGGACATGGTACAATGGACTGGTTCCAAATTGGGAAAGGAGTATGTCAAGGCTATATATTGTCAGTCTGCTTATTTAACTTATATGCAGAGTACATAATGCAAAATGCCAGGCTAGATGAAGCACAAGCTGGAATCAAGATTGCCAGGAGAAAGATCAATAACCTCAGATATGTAGATGACACCACCCTTATGGCAGAAAGTGAAGAGGAACTGAAGAGCCTCTTGATGAAAATGAAAGAGGAGAGTGAAAAAGCTGGCTTAAAGCTAAACATTCAGAAAACAAAGATCATGGCATCTGGTCCCATCACTTCATGGCAAATAGATGGGGAAACAATGGAAACAGAGAGATACTTTATTTTCTTGGGCTCAAACACCACTGCAGATGATGACTGCAGCCGTGAAATTCAGACACTTGCCCCTTGGAAGAAAAGCTATGACCGACCTAGACAACATATTAAAAAGCAGAGATATTACTTTGCCAACAAAGGTCCATCTAGTCAAGGCTGTGGTTTTTCCAGTGGTCATGTATGGCTGTGAGAATTGGGCCATAAAGAAAGGTGAGCACTGAAGAATTAATGTTTTTGAACTGTGGTGTTGAAGAAGACTTCTGAGTGTCCCTAAGACATCAAGGAGATCAAACCAATCAATCCGAAAGGAAATCAGTCCTGAATTATTCATTGGAAGGACTGATGCTGAAGATGAAACTCCAATCCTTTGGCTACCTGATGTGAAGAACTGACTCGTTAGAAAAGACCCTAAAGCTGGGAAAGATTGAAGGCAGGAGGAGAAGGGGACAACCGAGGATGAGATGGTTGGATGTTACCACTGACTTGATGGACATGAGTTTGAGCCCACTCCGGGAGTTGGAGATGGACAGGGAAGCCTGGCATGCTGCAGTCCACGGGGTCGCAAAGAGTCAGACATGACTGAGTGACTGACCTGAACTGAACCTTGAGATTTCATCTTCATAAATGACAAAGTGAGAATTTTGGATTAGGCTATTGTTTTTACGTAACTTTATAAAACAATATTCACAACTGTCAATTTAATTTAAAGGTGAAATTATAAAATTATTAGTAAATATCACATTTAAAGTATGTATAATTTAGATGACACTGAAATTTAAATATATTTTAATATGTTGTTCAATCTCAGTAAATACTTCTATGTAAGTATTGGCAATTATGTCATTCATCATTCAAGTAATTGCCAATGAAAAGAAATGATATCATACTTCTTGATGTTACACCTAGAAGTACACATTCAAGGGGAAAATGAATTTTTTAATATTACAAAATATTCATCAGCCCAGTCCAATTGTTTTGAATATTGTTGCAATCCACAAGTATATCCAATGTACTGGAACACAAAGAAGATCAAAGAAAAAGATGTTCGTCGCTGGGAAAAAATGATTTAATTTGTAGGAATCATTGCATCCATGCTGAGAGGAAGAATTTAACAAATTAATTTGGCTTAATTTTTTTTTTTTTTTGCCTAAATCCTCCTTTGACCTTCATAGCTGTGCCCATCTTCAGTGTCAATAGGTATACAATCCAAAACCTTTGTGGGGTTTGGTTATAGTACCTACTGTTTCTAGGATATAGAGAGATGAGCAGAAGAGTTTTCCTAGGACTTGAATGGTATCGGTTATAAGCATGAATGTTTCAGGTTATGATTTGAATGTTGCCAAATTGAGCACTAAATTCTAAGTGACAGAGGCGCCTTGTGTCTTTAAAAACTTTGATTTATGTGATCTGTGGGGCTCTCTAAAGCATGGCATTCTGGGAGGACATCTTGCAGAGATACACACAAAAGAGGTTTATGAATTCCTGAGTCACTGACCCTGTTTTTTAGAAGCCCTGGGAAACCCCGCCTTTCCTGACAGCTCAGTTGGTAAAGAATCTGCCTGCAATGCAGGAGATTATGGTTTGATTCCTAGGTGACAAAGATCCACTGGAGAAGGGAAAGGCTACCCACTCCAGTATTCTGGCCTGGAGAATTCCATGGACTACAGTTCATGGGGTCACAAAGAGTTGGACATGACTTAGCGACTTTGACGTTCACTTGGGAAACCCAGCCATGTTGCAAAAAGAGCTTCTGCAGATGACCTGTGAAGGCAGGAACAAGTGTAACACCAGGATACCCAGGAAGAAAGCTTCAGGGGCACTTGTTCGCTGCAGGTTTGATGGACGTAACATGGGTAGAAGTGGGGATGGGGTGAAAGAAATATTTTTGGAGGTGCAGCTCTCTGTGAGAAGGTTTCTACCTGAACAAATGTTGAAATAGAACGGTAATTGTTCAAATGGATGTCTCTAGATTCAGCGTATGATATATTTCGTGGAATGTTTTTCCTTTAGCAGTGTTTGTCAAGGATTCTTCAGATTATCTGGTGTCTCTCTTAAAGTCTATGAAGAAGCTGTTTCAGGAATGTAAAGCTCTCTGGAGTCCCATTGCAGTTGCTACAGTAAGGTAAGAGAAAGCAATTAGAAACAACTTTGATGATAGTGAAAATGAAAGTGATAGTCACTCAGTTGTTTCGGACTCTTTGTGACCCCATGGACTGTAGCCTGCCAGTCTCCTCTGTCCATGGAATTCTTCAGGCAAGAATACTGGAGTGGGTTGCCATTCCCATTCCAGGGCCTCTTCCTGACCCAGGGATTGAACCCCAGTCTCCTATGTTGGCATGCAGATTCTTTATCATCTGAGTCACCATGGATGCCCCTACTTCGATGATAGGCTCAACTTTTAAAGTATTTGTTTCTTCTGGCTTATTTTTTTTTTTCTTTTTGGCAAGGGTACAGAGGTTAAAACTGTGAGAAAGAATAGATCAAAGCTACATGATAATGAAAAACTGGGCTTTTATTGAAAATTCTTTCATTTCTAAAGACATTAGACCACAATTTTATGCACATTTTTAATGAATTCCATTTTCTTGGACCTGTGATTGATGCAACCATACAACCAGATAATTTACATTTAAAATGACAATATTAAAAAATTAAAGAGAAGGAGGGTTGCTTTGGACATTATTACTATACATAAGATAGGTAAGTGTCTCAATTCAAAATGTGAAATGGTCTCAGAAGAAATACACTGCAATAATAATGTCAAGTTTACACTGTAATAATAATGTCAAGTTTACACTGCAATAATAATGTAAAAAAGCCTACTAACCTATGGAAGAACATTATTTGTTTTGAAGAAACTTCCTTCTTTCTTTTTATTTATACAATGGGAATATAAGCCTTTATATTAACATCATGGCCAGAAACTGAATTGAAAAGCTAAAAATTCTCATCCTGTTATTTATATTTCATCAGTTGGTATACAAACATCAAATCTGAGAGCAAATGAACACATGTCCTCTTTCAGGACAAGAGTGAAACTGGTTCAGTGTTAGTCAAACACTATAGTGATGATGTCTATGCCAAAATGTCAGGGTCTAGAATAAAATCATTATAATGAGCAAAAACATAGTCTCTCAAGGAGTTTCCTAGACAAATTGGAATGACATCTGCTATGTTTACAGGACTGGTCATGATGAGAAACATTTTGAACACAAATGTTCCATGATATAAGCTGGGTTTCTGTAGATGTTGGAACTCCCATGAATACTGAGAAAGAAGCTGGACTGTTTAGGAAAGGCAAGTGATGCTGCTCGGAGGACAGCTCTGTTGTTTCAACTCTTTAACAATTTTCATTGAGGAGTAGCTGGTTCAGTAATATGACATCTTTCTATGGTCTCCAAATAGTCTGTAAATTCTAGAGACCTTACGTCTCTTGGCAGGCTTCATGAAAGTCTTGGAGTTCTTCAAAATGTGTTTGCTGGTGCTATCAGATTCAAGAGACTCGGACTTATGAAGCCCAAGACCTTACTGTTTAGTAAGAGCCATGGAACTAAGTACAAAAAAAAAAAAAAAAAAATCAAAGTTTTATCTTGGCTTTGACTGTGCTGCAAAAACTCTTCAGGAGAAATTAAAATCTTAGCTGCACCCTAGAGAGGTCCATAAATATCAGGACTAGTTTTTCACTGCAACTTTATACACAGATTAGGATTACTGTTCATATCCCTATTTTATGTGGCATGGTTATCATGTTGTCATCTGAACGGAACTCATGGTTTTGTGCCAAGCACTAAAAGAAGTAGATTATTTTTCCTAAGTAGGTGTCATTTAGCATTCTGTATCCTTAATGATGCCCTAAATACTTGAAAGAGTTAATGTTTGTCCTCTTGGTATCAGGAAGTAACCTAAGGCTCCACGAAAATGTAGATCCTCGTTATTATAATCAGAGATAATGAGGATAAATGTGTGGAGGTAATTGGTGCACAGTGACTGCAAAAGGATGGCAAGCGTAGACAACACTGTTTGGCAGGACCACACATCGTTACGGGGGAGCAGCTGACAAGCTCTGAAGTCTTTAATTCCTTAATCTATTTGGCTTCAGGTTTATACAGTGCCCATCACCTGGGCCCTATTTTTTATAACTATCTGCTGAACATTGGCGGAATCAAAATTGTTTTGTTATGAGTTATTCACATCACCTTATGGAGGCTGGCTCATATTAGGAGCCTCAATTTTCCCATAAGCCACTGAACATGAAAACATATTTCAGGGTGAATTAGTTCCTAAGAGGAGTGTGAGACCATGACACTTTGGTGGCTCATTCTTCCCTATATGCTGAACTGGAAGCAATTTTTCATTTTTTACTCCTACTGTCAATACCACCCTAAAATCAGAACACTGGCCATGGATCAGGCAGTTGTGGGTGGGGGGCTGGGGTGGTAAGTGGGAGACTGACCTGGGCTTGCTGCTAAGAAGGCAATGACTTGAAAAGGCACTTGGCTTGAAAGAAAAAAGGATCTGGTGCTTAAAAAAAAAAAAGAGTACCTAAAGATGACATGGTATAAATTGCCCACAAGCCCTCCTATCAGCACCAAAATACAATAATGAAAATGGGTCCCACCCCTAGCCATGTAACATGTCTTCTCTTGCACTTTTATGATTTTCCTATCATTGCAGAGCAAAGCTTGGTGTTTATGTTTCTCTGATTTAACCTGAGTAAATTTGTGAAGGAAGGAGTAAGAGGAACACATGTGTGATATGTCCGGATATTGCAATTGCCTTGCAATTGTACTTGATGCCTGATACTGCACTATTCAAAGAATATAATCCACCAAGCATTATTTCCTTCTTGAAGAGCCGGTCTAACATGTCACAGTACAGTTTACCATTTCTTTTTTAAACATTGCATCTTCCACCATTCAGATGCAAACATCTCAACTTACAGCACTGCACAGTTTCAGCAAGCAGTTTGTTTCTTTTATATTCCAACAAATGTAAAAAATGCAAAGGTTAAAGCTGTCTTTTTTGTTTGTTGTAAATCAGAGGAGCAGTGTTTAATCTTCTCCATTCCTTCCCTCCCAAGATGATCTTGAGAAAAACCTAAAGTTTCAGTTTTCAAATGAAGATGATTGTATTTGTAAAAATTAATTGAGACAATATGTGGAAAAGTGCTAAGTGCTATAGGGGGCAGCATTATAAAAATGTATAAGATCTTGCTGTTATTAGCCAGGAATATTACACTCTGGGGCTAGAAGAATTAAGATCTAAGAAGCATCCAACAGATGTATAAGAAGGGGACCTCTCTCCTTTGGAAAAATATGTTTTGCATTTCATAAGGAGTGAAGTAGAATTTTAGAAAAGGGTTTTTTTTTTTTTGTCATTAAAGTGTTTTTAATCAGTTTGATGAGTAATGATAAAAGGATAACTTCTAGATCATGAATACCAGTGATTTAGGATCCAAGGGGAGATTCTCTATTGGGTAGAATAGACTCCAAATCCTAGGTTAAAATATGCCATGAGAAATTCTATTTGCATATGGGTCAGTGAGAGAGAGAGATGGAGGAAGAGAGAGAGACTGTCAATGATAAATGGCATTTTCTTTAACTAACATTTATTTTCTGATTTAAAGCATAAAGCATTTTCCCGAAATGTGTCAGTTTACAGTATTGTTTGGGTGTGTGACCGTTGTACTCTTCTGCGTGTCATAGTGCTCACTGCCCTCATCACTCTTCAGCTGGAGGGAAGCCCAGATCACTGCTTTCTGACACACTCATACAGGAGATGGAGCTGAAGTCTGATGTCTTACCACTCGTCATCCGACTGAATAGTGCTTTGCTTTTGTTGTGGTTGACTAACAACATGAGGAATGGAGGTTATGAGTTCTTGATCTGCCCTGCCTTGGTTTCACTGGGGAGACCACTAGACACCTTATGACTTTGAACAGTTTAATTCAGCTCATAAAAGGGAATCAGTTCCTTTCAGTTGCTCAGTCGTGTCCAACTCTTTGTGACCCCATGAACCGCAGCACGCCAGACCTCCCTGTCCATCACCAACTCCCAGAGTCCACCCAAACCCATGTCCATCGAGTCGGTGATGCCATCCAACCATCTCATCCTCTGTCGTCCCCTTCTCCTCCTGCCCTCAATCTTTCCCAGCATCAGGGTCTTTTCAAATGAGTCAGCTCTTCGCATCAGGTGGCCAGAGTACTGGAGTTTCAGCTTCAACTCAGTCCTTCCAATGAACACTCATGACTGATCTCCTTTAGGATGGACTGGTTGGATCTCCTTGCAGTTCAAGGAACCCTCAAGAGTCTTCTCCAACAATAGGCTTGTAATAATCTTGTAGCCAAAAATCACTGAAGTCCAATTACCAGCATGAAGAAACAATGGGTACTCCATAGTAATGGAGACAGCTACCACCCTGGCTTGCCAACAGGCTGCAGTTGGTTGAAAATTGTCATGGGACTTGCCATAGTTAACACTGGTTTCTCTCACTGCCCTCCCCGCCAAAAGCCCATTAATGAAGTGGTTCTTAACTGGGGACAGTTTACCCCTTCCACCTCAAGGGACACTTAGAAATGTCTAGAGATATTTTTTATTGTTGTGACTGGGGAGAAATTGCAGGCATTGAGTAGGCAGACTTCTCTGCCCATGGAATTCTCCAGGCAACAATATTGGAGTAGCAATTCCTTTCTGTAGGGATCTTACTGATCCAGGGATTGAACCTGTGTCTCCTGCATTGCAGGCAGATTCTTTACCATCAGAGCCACCAGGGAAACCTGGTAGACCCCAACGAGCGAGTGAAAGTCACTCAGTTGTGTCCAACTCTTTGCAACCCCATGGACTATACAGTACATGGAATTCTCCATGCCAGAATATTGGAGTGGGTAGCTGTTCCCTTCTCCAGGAGATCTTTCCAGCCCAGGGATCGAAGCCAGGTTTCCCGCATTACAGGGGGATTCTTTACCAGCTGAGACACCAGGGAAGCCCAGTAGATTCTAGGGATGCTGCTAAATATCCTACAATGCACTGGACAACCCTCCACAACAGGAATTATTGATATAAGATGTCAATAACACTAAGATTGAGAAACCCTGTTTTTGAGGTAATAGGTTTCAGAGACAGCTGGTGGGGGACTGGGAAAATGAACCATAAGCCTGGGTCAGATCCACTCCACACTGGCTATGAAAAGGTCAATTTGGTAGTGATAAAATCTAATTCAGAACATTCCTGTTATGAGAAAGACATAAGCCCCCCATTCTCCTTTAGGAACTTCATTAATAATGCTCACACCTCACTGCTGATGGTAAAGCATCCTGTGTTTACTCCCCCACTTCCCGATAAGCCTTCAGGGAGGAAAGAAATCCAGAGTAAATTTATGACCTGCCCTACTCCCATCCTATTCCTAATCACCTCCACCAAAATATGTGAGGGACTGTAGATTGTTCATATGTGGCAATTTGCATGTAAACCTTTCATGAGGAGGTTTTTAGAAGCTGCATGTCATGAGCAGGCAAAATATGCAAGTGGTATGGCCAGGCAGCTGCACAGTAACTGAGCATGTTTCCAAGGTCCACAGATGATGCCAAGATTCGTTCACATGAAGCCCACCTGGGATCTGCAATCTATTGTAAACTAAACTAGTTTAATAAGGGCATCTGTTGCGATCCCTTTCATGTTGCCTTCAGCAGGCATGCCTCTTTTATCACGAGTGAGGCTTTTGTTTCTGAGTTTCTTAACAGCAAAGCTTCCCTCCATGAAGCACTAAGCCTTTGCCAACTTTCCAGCCACCTCCTGAATAAATTAACTATGTTCCATCAGGTGGCAGAGAGGACATTTTGAATTCTCTGTGGCAGATGGTTTGACACACTTAATTGAAGTAATATATCTTTCAGAGACTCTTGATGTGTTATAAGGAAATGTCAAGCATGTCACATGGGGACAAATCTCTCCTGATTGAAGTAAGGAATTTGGAGTAAATGTGTTGCACTCAGCCTAGACATGGCATTTTTCAGGAGGGGAGAAACCCTACCTCTGTACGTTCAGCTTTATTAAGGTAGACATTTGTGCCAGTTACATCTAAGAAGGACATCAAGGATTCTATTAGCCAGTTTGGGACTAGTGTTATAATGAACTGAATCAAGAAGCCCACCTGTTCAAAATCAGGCATATTTTAGGAAAGGGATGACATTCAACAAGTCCAAATGGAAGTGCATAATGTAGAAAATCAAGTCCCCTAACTGGCTTTCAGAGTCCACAGAATGGGAATTTGTTTCTTCATATAATAGAGCCTCATTGGGGCATGATGGGAAAGAAACAGCTGAGTTAAGAGTTCTAACTTCTGAGAGAGCTTTCCGATATGCTCAAAACTCAGTGGAAAAGATATTTCCATGAATAAAACTCAGCTCCCTCTAAGTGGGGGCTTTTGTACATTTAGGTTTGAGTCTTCAGATAGAGAAACTTTTGCAGGGATGCAAATACATTTCCCCTTTAACAGAAGCTGGGTCACGTCTTCCTTCAGCATCCTGAGATTCTTTTGAGGGGTTAGCAATGCAGTGAGGATTGGTATACAGTGTGGCTTACAGAATTACTATCCCAGCACTGCAGCAGTACCGTGGCTCTGAGAATCCCCAGGAGAAATGGGAATGATAATGGGTTATAGGGGAAGGAGAGTGAAGTTTATAAGAGTGGAAGTGATCTGGAGCCTGCTGCACCCCTCGCCCCACAGCTCAGCACTGTCTAAACTGAGCTGATTGATAGCTCGGCCCCTTCATCCTAACAGGGTATCACAGATTCACTGGATTTACTCTGCCCCAGACACATGTAGAAAGACAGAGCTTCAAACGACTGCCCCAGGAGGCTTGCTACAATTTCTTGGAGGCCTGGTCCTTATTATTCATGATAATATCATTTGGAAGCTGCCTCCTCACCTGACAGCTTGCTGAATGAACAAAACTCACATTTCCTGAACAATCTGTATAGGGTCCTATTTAGGTAAGTGCTGTGAGTAATTCATTTTTCTTCGATTTTACCTCATTAATAAAATCAAGCTCCTCTGCCCTTTCCCCACCTCCTCAGGTATCTTGAGTTCTACCAGGAGGCTGTCCCATCAGGTTCAATTTGGTTTTGAAAAAAATTAATTTATTTATTGTAATTACTTTACAATATTGTAGTGGTTTCTGCAATACATTGACATGACTCAGCCATGGGTGTACACGTGTCCCCCATCCTGAGCCCCCCTCCCACCTCCATCCCCATTCCATCCCTCAGGGTGGTCCCAGTGCGCCTGCTTTGAGTGCCCTGTTTCATGCATCAAACTTGTACTTTTGTCACAGGAATAGAAACACCTTTGCAAATACTTTGATGTATTGATTTATGCATCAATCTTTTGTGAATGTGGTTATTGGGAGTCATTTCCCCACATTCTCAACAGCACTGCCACCATAACTAAACTGAGCTTCTGAATCTGCAAACAAGAGGCCCAAAACCTAGATCAGGGTGACTCCACTACATCCTGCTCTAGTGAATATCTGGCATCTAGAAGGCCTCCTTCTCAGACTTTTTCACCTCTATCTATCTTCAACACTTGTCAGTAACACTCATTGGCCTTTGGTAAAAAAAAGACCTTTCCACATAACTGCCCAGCGTCACCAAAGAGAATGAAATGTCTTATGAGATGGGGCCTTAGGTCTTGATTCTGGTAACTGGCACAGTAACTCAACAGAACACAATCAATGTGATATTTAATAACTATTAAATATTTTGGGCTTCCTGGATAGCTCAGTTGGTAAAGAATCTGCCTGCAGTGCAGGAGACCCGGGTTCAATCCCTGGGTTGGGAAGATCCCCTGGAGAAGGAAATCGCTACCCATTCCAGTGTTCTTGCCAGGAGAACTCCATGTAGAGAGGAGCCTGGTTGGCTACAGTCCATGAGGTAGCAAGTGCTGGACATGACTTAGTGACTAAACTCAAATATTATATAATATTAGCTTTTGCTTACCTTCCTCCTTGTCTTTTGTTGCTTGTTTTCCTCACTGCTGTATCTCTAATGCTTAGTAAAGGCTGCCCGGCCCATATTTGGTGCTCAAAAGTATTTCATGAATGAATCATCTGAGAAGCCATGGTATTTTATTCCTTTTAGGGTGTAGTGATTTTAAAACTTGCAAGAAAGTAAGTTACATTAACACCAACCCACCCCCATGCTCATAATTCCTAACATCTCTCTCCCTGCCCTGTCAAGATTTCAGAAACACTTTCTCTAGTTCCTGGTCAAATATAGTTACTGTTAATATTTCCTGTAGTACATATATGTGTCACACACAAAACAATGTTTTAGGCACTTTGTATTTATGCACTCTTTTCCTCCGTGCAACCACTCCGTGAAGGAGATACCATAGTTATCCTCACGCTGCAGACGAGAACAGCGAGAGGCAGGAGGAAGGTGAGAGCATTGGAGATGAACTCAGGTAATCTGACTTTAGAATTCACAGTCCTAATCACTAGACATGCTGTGTTTTCAATGACTATAGCACCAAACTCTTTATTTCAAAACTACTGCGATCCTGAAATTATAGTGCATGCAAAAAGTGATGCATGCACAAAGGGAGACACCAAGGGAGAAAGCCTGCTCTGCATGTTGTTAATAAATCATACTTATAACAAAAGTGGTTTGTTTATTTGCAATGTCATGATTATATAAACAGATTGACAAAAGATGGGGTTAGATCAGATAAAGAGTTCCAGCCCTGCCATGGAAGAGGTCTATAATCCACTATGTAGCCCCCAAAGGCGACACCAATCAGACTCGAAGAAAGACAAACTGAACAGTCAGCCTTCTGTACCAAGTGGTTGACTCTATCACTCTGCATGATGGAAAGAAAGCTGGCTCCTGACAACCAGGGACTTCAGTGTCATCAAAATGCTCTTCCCATGGCCCTCTCTTTCCAGATCAGGGTTGCCCTTGCTAGTTGCCATTGCTGGGGTTCAGGTTCCTCTAGCATCATTGGAAATTGAGAAGTCCCCTCAAAGGTGGAAGCCCCTGCTGGCTTTGAGTGACCTTTGCCCAGGGAGCCTTTGAATGCCTATGAAGAGGATACATTTTGGACCTAGACACTTCAGACACTACTGAGTTACCTAGTTGATTAACCTCATATAGGATATGTACTTATATGTGCTCTTTCCTCTGACACAAGGCATCAGGTTCTGGAAAGGACAAAGAACTTGCACCGCTGGTAGGTCATTGGGCTCCAGCCCCAGAGGTTCAGCCTTTGCATTTGTTCTCACCCATACAGTAATACCCACCTTGCAGTTACTGAGCAGTCACCCTGGGTCAGATGATGTCTGTTCTATATTCATGCTGTCACAACAGGAAGCAGACTGCAGGCTCAATTAAGATAAATTACAGAATCACAGAGCATCTAACAAAACAAACATGCACAGAGGTATAGGCAAGGTATAGGAAACCCAGGAGGAAGAGGGCCAGACCCCTAAGCTAGTAGGAGTGGGACCATCACCACCCTAGTGAAGGTGAAAGAGAAGCCGTTATTCAAACTTGGAGTCAGTTCAGAGGAGAGGCTGGCTTGATGGAGCCTGACCTTAGCTTGAGGAAGTATGACCAGTCTGCCCAATGACCTCAAAGGGAGGGGCTTAGGAAATACATGCCACACTCTCATTCTCCTCCCCTATGACCCTGTGCCAGGGCTCTTCAGTGGCCAAATTCAATCTGAAGCCAGAGGTCAATAGAGCACCTAGGTATAGTCCATATAAGTCAAGGTAGAGACTTTTTTTTTTTTTTACTTTATTTTACTTTACAATACTGTATTGGTTTTGCCATACATCAACATGAATCCGCCATGGGTGTACACAGTTGGGTTTATATGTAAAACAGTAAATGAGCCCTTTGCATGGATTACCTATTTAATCCTTACAATATCCTTCCAAGAAAATTACTTTCCCAGTTTTTCAGAAAAGGAAACTAACTTGTAAACAGTGAAGCAATTATATATATATGTGTGTGTGTGTGTGTGTGTATCTATCTATCTATCTATGTTCAGTTCCTCAGTCGTGTCCAACTCTTTGAAACCCCATGAACTGTAGCCCACCAGGCTCTTCTGTCCATGGAATTTTCCAGGGAAGGATACTGGAGTGGGTTGCCATTTTCTATTCCAGGGGATCTTCCTGACCCAGGGATAGAGACTGTGTCTCTTGCATCTCCTGCATTGGCAGGTGGATTTTTTACCACTGTGCTACCTGGGAAGCCAAAGATATATATAAACATTCTGTTATCAAATAATTTTGTCATCAGAGATCACCTCAATCAGTATATTTTCATATCTATTTACGGCCTTTTAGGTGACACATTTTTATTTTATATTATTGCATTTCAATTTATTTCATTTCACTTTATGTATGAAAATGTGTGCAGATTCCATTGTGCCATGCACCATTCTATATGCTTTATAAATATTAGCTTAGTAATTTTCATAGTAATATTAAGAAGCAGGTACTATTATTTTTCCCATAATATAAATGAGACAGGTTAAGTAATTTGTCTGGAATTCCATAACTGATGAATGGTGGAACTCACATGCAAATTTACACAGTCTGATTTGAGTTCCATTCTTAACCATTCTGCTTTACATATATACAAATCTCCTAAGTATGCATATATCTCATTACCCCTAGACTGCAAAATTGGAATCATGTTATGTATTCCTGTTCTTTAATTTTGTATCTAACTATATGTCTTCAGCATACATTCATATAGGGGTTCTTTTTCTTGATTATACTCATCCTAATTGGATATGAAAATAAATATTTCACCAAGAAATAGAACATGCCAGTAACAAGTAGCTAAAAAAATCAGGTAGAAGAAATGTACTCCCCAGCACACACACACACACACACACACACATAAATGCAGAGATAAAAAGTAATGGAAATGATACATATTTCTAGTAAAATATTGAATCATTTGACATAGAGCTTTACCTTGAATGACTTGGTGTATATAATTGGCTCTGTGTGTTTGATTAGTTGCATAGTGGCAGAAATAATTCATGGTGATCTGTTAAATGCTATGGACATTTGATATGTATAAGAGGAGTTGGGGATTTATGATAAATGCAGAGATAAAAAGTAATGGAAATGATACATATTTCTAGTAAAATATTGAATCATTTGACATAGAGCTTTACCTTGAATGACTTGGTGTATATAATTGGCTCTGTGTGTTTGATTAGTTGCATAGTGGCAGAAATAATTCATGGTGATCTGTTAAATGCTATGGACATTTGATATGTATAAGAGGAGTTGGGGATTTATGAGCATGTAAAAACTCTTCTTGCTGACAGTCTTGTTGTAGAGGCAAGATGTATAATCATAGAGGACTGTTATGGACTGAAAGTCTATATATCTCCCCCAAATTCACATGTTGAAGTTCTTAACCCCCAATGTGATAGCATTTTTGTGATGGGGCCTTTGGGAGGTAGTTAGGGTTCGATGAGTTTATGCAGGTGGGGTCCTCATGGTGGGATTAGTGCTGTTTTAACAAGAGACACCAGGGAGCTGCTTACTCCTTCTCTTTCGCCCTTGTACCCTCAAAGAAGAGGCCAATGAGCACACAGAGAGATGGCACCACCTACAAGCCAAGAGGAAATCTCAGAATGAAACTTACCTTACCAGAACCTTGATCTTGGACTTCCTAGTCTCCAGAACTATGAGAAATAAATTTATATTATTTAAGCCACCTGGCTCATGGTATTTTGTTTTTGTAGCTCGAGCTGGATAATACAAGGAAGATAATTTTAAGAAGTAGCTCAAGGGTAGGTGCTTAGCAGCAAGTGATGACTATAATAAAATATTTGAGAGGAGGGAGGAATCTGAACATCTGTGGTGGTCAGATAAGGCTCCTAGGATTTAGAGAGGTGGGGGAGAGGAAGTGGCTGACACAAGCAAAAATACAAAATGACCACACAGGGACTCTTTTGGTGGTACAGTGGTTAAGAGTCTGTCTTGCAATGCAGGGGACATGGGTTCAATTCCGGGTCTGGGAAGATCCCACATGCCATGGGGCAACTCTTAAGCCCGCATGCCCTAGATAGAGCCTGTGCTCTACAATGAGATAAGCCACCATAGTGAGGAGCTTGCATATCACAGCAAAGACCCAGTGCAACCAAAAAAAAAGACCATGCACATTTGAAATGTGCCACCTCATGATTCACATGAGGGGTCTGTGTGAACAGAGCTTCTCCCAGGGCTCGGTGTTTGCCCTTCTCTCTCCTGGGCATGGTCTCCTCCCCATCTTCACCAGGTTACTGTAATGCCTGCTCAGTCTCAGGACTCAGGACTTCCATGTCTCATTCTTAGGAAATCTTTGCTGACTCCCAGGCTTGGTTGTGACTCCAGTTACAGAATTCCCTGATTTCTTTCTGGGCACTCTCCACAATGATACTTAAATTATTAATTGTGTGAGTTTTATTTATTTATTTATTTTTATGCTTGTTTGCCCCACTGGACTTCCAGCTCCATCAGCAGCCAGTTTGGGTTGTTTTGCTCTTCATTATGGTCTCAAATTGGGGCATAGTCTGAGTAGGTATTAGCAGTTCAGTACATATTTGTTGATTGCCTAGACAGATGCCTGGCTATTACGTCTCACAGAAGAGCTCTTCCTTGTTGTAGCACTGACATATTTTAAAGACTGTGTCTTTGTTTAGGTCTGGGCTAAGGACCGCATGATTTTATGGGTGGCGTAGTGGTAAGGAATCTGCCTACAAACGCAGGAGATGGGAGATGTGGGTTTGACCCCTGGGTTGAGAAGATCCCCTGGAGAAGGAAATGGCAATCCAGTCCAGAATTCTTGCCTGGGAGATCCCATGGACAGGAGCCTGGTCACAAAGAGTTGGACACGACTAAGCGTTCACACACTCAAGGACCACATATATAGTCAAAAGAAATACTACGTCAGAGGCCAAGTTTTTAAAATCAGCTGATTGAATCTGATCTGTCTCAGCCCTTTTTAGAGCTCTGAATTGTTTCTGACATATAGNGGACACGACTAAGCGTTCACACACTCAAGGACCACATATATAGTCAAAAGAAATACTACGTCAGAGGCCAAGTTTTTAAAATCAGCTGATTGAATCTGATCTGTCTCAGCCCTTTTTAGAGCTCTGAATTGTTTCTGACATATAGAAGGATCTTTTTGATCCTTTGAAAGGATAGAAGCTCGGGGTCAGATGATAAGATAAACTGGCTGAAATTGATGACCATAAACTAGCTAAAAGAGAGCCAAGTGTGTTTCAGATATTTAAACTTTTGCCATTTGTCAATTTTTAATAGGCTGAGAAGAGGCTTTTTAAAATTATTTTTTAAAAATTGTTAGATTCTACTTAAAAATACAAAGAGAACAGACCAAACTGTAAATATTTTCACTGGTAGCCTCTCTAGGTACTAGAGGTAAAAGAGATTTAACTTATTTCCTTTTCGGGACCTGAGTTCCCTGACTATTTAGGAAGAGACATGGGGATCTACATCAAGGACGTTTCTTCCTTTTCTGTCAGGTTCTCTGTGAGAATCCTCTGACTATACTTGGCTGCCCCAATTTCTAGCTTCCTGTGGTATCAGATGTTTGGGAGAAAAGGCAAGATCTGTTTTTAGAGACATCTGTTTAACGGAGAGTCAGAAACCCCCACGCTAATAGCTCTGCAATTAGCTGCTTCTGACTTATCTCAGGGCCAGTTTCCGTCTTTCTGGATGACCCTGGTGGTGACAATCCTACTCAGACACTCAGGACTCTCATTTCTCTCCCTTGCTACTTCTACAGAGCATAAGGCCATCTGTGGCCATCCCACCCAGCTCCTGGAGATGACGAGGCTTGGCATGACCAGAGCTGCTTTCTCCTTTCAGCATTTTATGGGGACTTCCCTGGTGGCCCAGTGGTTAAGAATCTGCCTTGCAATCCAGGGGATGCAGGTTTGATCCCTGGTGAGGGAACTAAGAGCTTTTATGTCATGGAGCAACTAAGCTCACGCACCACACGCCAAAGCCTGCGTGCCACAACTAGAGAGTCCATGCGCCACAACTAGAGTCTGTGTGCTGCAACAAAAAATCCTGCAAGATGCAATGAAGAGCCCCCAAGCTGCAACTAAGACCTGATTCAGCCAAATAAATCAAGTAATTAAAAAACATTCTGGAAATGGCAAGGCATGACGTTAACAAATTTTGCTAATCAAGGCTAAAGTGACTTCTAATAAATAAAACAGGCAAACTAATATTGCCAATGATCAAACGATCAGAGACGCTGAATACTGACTTGTTAATAATGTTTGAGATTTTTTCTAACACAGAAATCTCCTTCAACATCTGCCTCATACTCAAAATTATAAGCTGGCTGTTGAACTATGTTTTTACAAGAAATATGCTCTGAACAAATAGTACTCAGAGCCATCTCACATGTCTAAATGCTGCAATGCTTCCCGTTTTTTTATTGGTCACTAGTTTTATCTGAATGTAATGGCCAGAAAGTAATATTTTAAAAAGCCTATAAACAACAAAATGGATTTCTCAATATCCATGTATTAAGTTCATGTACCTTTTGTGTTGTCCCTTTGATCTCACTTTATGCTAGTATATTCTTTCAGTATACACAACTTTTCTCAGTTCATAATATATTAGAAACAATATATAAGAAAGGGCAAACCTATTTGAATGAGCAAGGGTCGCAAAAATAATCATATCCAGACGGGGCAGGCAGAGAAATGAGAAAAGGCAGATTCAAGAACTACAAATAAACAAACACTTCAGTAGCCTAAGGCCATTTCGTATGGCTCTCTTCAATCGGATTGGAAAGTGTTTTTGTGTTACAACCATGCAGGGTAATCGGATGCTCATGGCGTTGACCCTGAATTATCAGGCAAAGTAAAGAGATAAAATCATGACAGGTAACCTCTGTTCAAGAGGCAGAGAAACATTCAATGTATTTTTGAATATCTTCAAATAAAATAGTTCAAATAAAACATGTTCACGGGCTCTAACAGTAAGTTATAGTTATCTGGAAGATTCATTTATGTGAAACACCATATTTTGTGACAGTGTCAAATAACTTATATGAGTTGTGTGGGGAGAGTTGAAGAGTACAGATGATACAGTCTTGACTTCACAGGCACACTGCAATATTCATGAGGTAATAATTCTTCCAATAAAATTTAACATTGTTTCTAACATGGCTAGACTTGGGATTAGAGAGAGGGAGATGAGAAAAATACACCTCTATCCTGTACACACAATGTTTGCACCTGACTAGTTGGTTACCTGGCAAGCTGTGGGGAAGACAAATTCTCCAACTTGTGTAAAATTTAGACAGTCTGATCAATGAAGTGTGAAGTGAAAGTTGCTCAGTTGTGCCCGACTCACTGTGACCCCATGGACTATACAGTCCATGGAATTCTCCAGGCCAGAATACTGGAGTGGGTAGCCTATCCNGTTGGTTACCTGGCAAGCTGTGGGGAAGACAAATTCTCCAACTTGTGTAAAATTTAGACAGTCTGATCAATGAAGTGTGAAGTGAAAGTTGCTCAGTTGTGCCCGACTCACTGTGACCCCATGGACTATACAGTCCATGGAATTCTCCAGGCCAGAATACTGGAGTGGGTAGCCTATCCCTTTTCCAAGGGATCTTCCCAACCCAGGGATCAAACCCAGGTCTCTGGCATTGGAGGCAGATTCTTTACCAGCTGAGCCACCAGGGAAGCCCAATCTGATCAACAACAGATTGAAATAATTCAGTTTAGCAAATGTTTGCAGTAGAGCAGAGGAATCGCATCCAAACAACCAAAAACCAAGGGAAGAAAACCTTAGCATCCTGAAAAGCTTGGCTGACCATATCTCAGTGTTGTATTTGGCAGAAAGAAGGGTACTCAACACATGGGTTTGTTCGAATTCACCTGGTTTCTCTGTGGGAAACACCAAGGATGCTTTCTCTTCCCTTGTTATTAGATTTATCTTCGTCTGCCTTCCTGGATCCTCTGGAGATAAGTGCTTTGAAATTACCCAGAGAGAAGCAGATTAATGGTTTTGTTTTTCAAACATCTTAATAAAAGATCTGAAAGTTATTATTTGTTAAGTTGTAAGGAGATAGGTAACAAAGTACTGCAAATTGAATCCTGCAGACACACTGAATTGGCACAGTGGACCAAAGACTCACAAAATAAAACTGTCCTAAGCTAAAGTCAGAAGTGCTCAGGGTTGTTCATTTACTTCTGCTTTCCAAATTTCCCTCCTGAGCATCAGCCGGGCTGACTGTAGAACACACAATGTTTTGAGCTTGCTCTCTATCTTGCAAACTGGAGGCTATGAGATGCTGCCGGGGTTCAGGCAGTGTCCCATCTATTATCAATTTGGGAATCTTAGCACTGCCTTTTCGAAGCTCCAGGGTCCCAGGCATCACACATCTTTTTCATGAAACCTGTGTCTATCCAGCTTCCCTGGTGGCTCAGAAGGTAAAGAGTCTGCCTGCAACACAGGAGACCTGGGTTCAATCCCTGGATTGGGAAGATCCCCTGGAAAAAGGAATGGCAATCCACTCCAGTATTCTTGCCTGGAAAATCCTATGGATGGAGGAGCCTTGTGGGCTACAGTCCATGGGGTCCCAAAGAGTCAAACATGACTGAGTGACAAACACTTGTGTGTCTTGTGTCTGTCTATCCACAGTGATAAGGATCTATAGTGATATAAGAAATGAGTTAGTGATGACAACTTGGGTCCTCTCAGAATTCAAAGAATCTTGGGAGTTTTGTGACAAAGATGTGCTGAAGAAAGGATCTTTCCGCTCAGAAATATCTCATCCCCATCCTATCTGTCCCAAGTCGGTATTTCCTTTACATTTCTTTCCACAAATTCAGTGGGTGCCTCTACTGCTAATAATGGATTCCCTTTACATCACTTCTTTCCAAACTCTGATTTCATTGATGAGAGCCCCCTTTTCCATATCTGGTTCATCTGATTTGGGAGGGAGTAGGCTCTTAGAATCCAGTTCCAGTATATAATATGAGAGAGTACCTTCTCCCCAATCCAAGTCAATGAACGCATTGTCCTAGTAGTAAACTCGAGTTGTGTACCATCTCAGGTTGCACCTAGCTAGCTTCTACCCACAACTTATGGGCGATTATAGCTCAAAATGGTGAATGAAAATAACTACTGAGTAATTGTTAAAGATGTTATAATATTTAACTGCTTTTGTATGTTTTGATCTATTGTGAACTTCAAAACAGTCTTTTTAAAAATATTTATTTGTTTATTTGACTCCATCGGGTCTTAGCTGTGGCTTATAGGACCTTCGTTGTGTCATGCAGGACCTTTTGTTGTGGCTTGTGGATTCTCTCGTTGTGGCTTGTGGGCTGCAGAGCATGGACTTAGTTGCTCCATGGCATGTAGGACCTTGGATCCCTAGCCAGGGATTCAACCCACGTCCCCTGCACCTCCAGGCAGATTCTAAGCCACTGGACCACCAGGGAAGTCCTTCAAAGCAGTCTTGTGCAGAAAGTAATACAGGGATTAGTTATTATTTTAGGGATGAAGAAACAGAAGGACAGTGACTTACCAAAGTCACACACCTAGGAACTGGCAGAAAGAACTATCTGGGTCTTTCATGCTTTCTACTTCTGGCTGAAGCCTCTCTTAGTCATTATAGAACATCATGTGATGCTGTGATACAAGAACAACAAATCAAAGTTATCTCTTGGATGTGATGGTGCAGATCCCATGAAAGGTGGTACAAAACCATTCATCTTCTTGTCTCTCATGTGACAGTGGCAGATATATCCCAGCTGTTTGGGATACATGAATAATGAAGCCTTGAAATGAAGTAAAACTAACTGGTCCTTCTGGCAGTGATGTCTTTGACCTGATTAGTATCAGGCTCTATCGCTCTATCTTATCAAGAGCACACTTTTGTAATGAATAGATTGATAAGCTTGCTTTCATTAAGCAATAAAGGAAACCAGAAAATGGCTACAAATTATGACATACCAGATTAAAAATATGTTCTGTGCTCTTTCTTATTTTTAAATATTGTGGAATGAATGAGTTTATTTATACATTTTTTCTTTGGAGCAGAAATTCTAGAATGAAACTGGCAAAGGTGAGGGGAGGCGAGGATGACTGTGTGTTGCCAGGGCTCCTGACTCCTCAGCTAGCCTGCATGTTACAAGCGCATTTCAAAGGAATCTTAACTTCCACACTTCTGTGGTCCTGCTAGCTCAATTAGAGAGGCCAGTCTGGCCTTTTTCATCATGCCCTGTGGGAATATCCTTTGATATCAGTGGGGATCCTAGGGCTGAATGAGAGAAGAGAATGAGAGGCTGGCTCCAGAGGAATATTTGATCTGAGTTGGGTTAAGGCGAGAGCAGGTGTCGCCTGTGAGGACAGTTTCCTGTCAACTGAGGCGATCAGTCTCCTCCAGGCTGACTGTAAAGGCAAGTCATGCCTGTCGAACCACAGGCATTTGCCTTAGCTAAACCCTGAATGTTCCCTTGGTATCTCTAATTTCTTGAAGAGATCTCTAGTCTTTCCCATTCTGTTGTTTTCCTCTATTTCTTTGCATTGATCGCTGAAGAAGGCTTTCTTATCTCTCCTTGCTATTCTTTGGAACTCTGCATTCAGATGCTTATATCTTTCCTTTTCTCCTTTGCTTTTGCTTCTCTTCTTTTCACAGCTATTTGTAAGGCCTCCTCAGACAGCCATTTTGCTTTTTTGCATTTCTTTTCCATGGGGATGGTCTTGATCCCTGTCTACTATGCTATGTCATGAACCTCCGTCCATAGTTCATCAGGCACTCTATCTATCGGATCTAGGCCCTTAAATCTATTTCTCACTTCTACCATATAATCATAAGGGATTTGATTTAGGTCATACCTGAATGGTCTAGTAGTTTCCCCCACTTTCTTCAATTTCAGTCTGAATTTGGCAATAAGGAGTTCATAATCTGAGCCACAATCAACTCCTGGTCTTGTTTTTGTTGACTGTATAGAGCTTCTCCATCTTTGGCTGCAAAGAATATAATCAATCTGATTTCAGTGTTGACCATCTGGTGATGTCCATGTGTAGAGTTTTCTCTCGTGTTGTTGGAAGAGGATGTTTGCTATGCCCAGTGCATTTTCTTGGCAAAACTCTATTAGTCTTTGCCTTGCTTGACCCTGTATCCCAAGGCCAAATTTGCCTGTTACTCCAGGTGTTTCTTGACTTCCTACTTTTGCATTCCAGTCCCCTATAATGAAAAGGACATCTTTTTTGGGTGTTAGTTCTAAAAGGTCTTGTAGGTCTTCATAGAAC
>SJYX01015118.1:187272-238003 GCA_006410675.1 Oreotragus oreotragus | reverse complement strand
GGAGGCCTGGTGTGCTGCAATTCATGGGGTCGCAAACAGTCAGACACGACTGAGTGACTGAACTGAACTGAACTGAATAACATCTTAATGAAATGTCTACTTTAGTCTTTTGTTCATTTTTAAGTTGGGTTGCTTGTTTTCTTATTGTTGAGTTCTGAGTGGTTTCTTTTATGTATTCTGTATGCAAATTATTTGTTGGATATGTGATTTGAAAATATTTTATTGCAGTCAATAGCTGTCTTTTCAATCTTTTAGCAATGTCTTCTCAGGGTAAGCTTTTAACATTTTGATGAAGTTCAATTTATATATTTTTTTCTCTAAAGGATCATGATTTGGCATCATAATTAAGAATGCTTTGCCTAACTCAGCTCACAGAGATTTTCCTTCTTTCTTTTTTCCTAAAAATTTTAATTTCATCTTTTATCTTTAGGTCTGTGATCCATTCTGAGTTAATTTTCATATGTGATGTGAGTTATGGATCGAGTTCCTTTTCCCATATGAATATTCAGTTACAGTGTCATTGAATTGCTTTTGTACATTTGTTAGGGGAAGCACACTGATTGAAACCGCCCACCCTGGCCAGGCACCATAGTAACCATTTGCATGAGTTGTTTTATGACAGGAGGCCCTGATAAGGAATATGGAACTAATAAGCTACCGCCAACTGGAAGAATTTGGGAAAGATTGAAAGGAGACACCACGTGTCCGTCTACTTTCCAGAATCCCTCTCTTTAGCATCCATCTTGGCTGAGCGATGCGTGCGCCACCAGAAAAGACTCTGAATTAGAACGACTGGTCAAAGACCACCCAGAAACTAATCCATCACCATAAAATGCGAGACTGCGAGCCACGCAGCAGAGCAGTTCTCCTGGGTTCCCCTACCCTACTGCTCTCCACCCAGGTGCCCTTTCCCAGTAAAATCTCTTCCTTTGTCAGCACATGTGTCTCCTCAGACAATTCATTTCCAAGTGTTAGACAAGAGCCCAGTTTCGGGGCTTGGAAGGGTTCTGCCTTCCTGCAACACATTTGTTGAAAATCAATTTGTCTTATTTGTGCGGGGCTATTTCTCAGCTCTATTCTCTTCCATTGATCTGCGTCTCTATTCCTCTACCACTACCATGTTGTTGTGTAGTTACTGAGTCTTGTCCAACTCTTCTGTGATTATAGCCTGCCCGCTTCTCTGTCCATGGGCTTTCCCAAGCAAGAATACTGAAGTGGGCTGCCATTTCCTTCTCCAGGGGCTCTTCCATGACTCAGGGATCAAACCTGCATCTCCTGCATTAACAGCCAGATTCTTTACCAGTGCATCACCAGGGAAGCCCACATCAATACCATGCTGTCTTAATCACTGTAGCATTATTAGAAGTCATAAAATTGGATGGTGGATGGTGTAATTACTTAACCTTCTTTTTAAAAATTGTTTTAACCATTCTTGTTCAACTGCCTTTTTCTATGAATTTTTGAATCAACTTATCTTTCTATAAAAAGTCCTGCTAGGATTTCAGATGGATTTTTGCTAACTTTATAGATCAGTTTAAAAACTGACATCTTCATTACGTTGAGTCTTCTGATTCATGAACACAACATGACTCTACATTTATTTAGGATTTCTTTGATTTCTTTCATTAGCCTATTTTAGTTTTCATACAAATCTTGTATGTACTTTGTTAGATATATAATTATAGTGCATTTTAGTTTTACTAGGTAGGGCTTCGAAAGAGTGTTTGAGTATCCATTTCCCAAAATTCTTACCCGTGCTGGCTATTGTCGATTTTAAAAGTCATTTTTATTATTATATGTGCTTATTTTAAAGTGATTTATTTTGTAGGGTGGACAAAGTCATCTTCAGGACATCACAGCTCTCTTTAGGCCTGTCTTGTTGAATTTAGAATGTGTGTCCTAAATAAGAAGCATTGCAGATTTAATGTGTGTACCATAACTGATCTCTTGCCATCTTATAAGAAGGGGTGCTGTAAGGCTCACTTAGTATTTTTTCAACTTTCTAAAGAATCAACCCAACCATTTTCCAGAAGAGCATTTTGGATCTGAGTTTCCATGAGATTGCTGTTGTTCAATCATTATGTCATGTTTGACTCTTTTTTGGACCCCATGGACTGCAGCATGCCAGGCTTCCCTGTCTTGCACTGTCTCCCAGAGTCTGCTCAAACTTATGTCCACTGATTGGGGATGCTATCCAACCATCTCATCATCTATCACCCCCTTCTCCTCTTGCCCTCAGTCTTCCCTAGCATCAATCTTTTCCAGTGAGTCAGCTCTTCACATCACATAGCCAAAGTATTAGAGCTTCAGCTTCAGTATCAGTCCTTCCAATAAATATTCAGGATTGATTTCCTTTAGGACTGACTGATTTGATCTTGCTATCCAAGGAACTCTCTCTCAAGAGTCTTCTTCAGCACCCCAGCTTGAAATCATCAATTCTTTGGTGCTCAATTTTCTTTATGGTTCAACTCTTAGATCCATACATGATTGCTGGAAAAGCATAGCTTTGATTATATGGACTTTTGTCAGTAAAGCGATGTCTCTGTTTTTTAATACACTGTCTAGGTTTGTCATAGCTTTCCTTTCACTGAGCAAGTGTATTTTAATTTCATGGCTGCAGTCACCATCCACAGTGATTTTGGAGCCTAGTCAATTCAGTTCAGTTCAGTTCAGTTGCTCAGTTGTGTCTGACTCTTTGCAACCCCATGAACCACAGCACGCCAGGCCTCCCTGTCTATCACCAACTCCCAGAGTCCACCCAAACCCATGTTCATTGAGTCAGTGATGCCATCCAATCATCTCATCCTCTGTCGTCCCCTTCTCCTCCTGCCCTCAGTCTTTCCCAGCATCAGGGTCTTTTCCAATGAGTCAGCTCTTCACATCAGGTGGCCAAAATATTGGAGTTTCAGCTTCAACATCAATCCTTCCAATGAACACCCAGGACTGATCTCCTTTAGAATGGACTGGTTGGATCTCCTTGCAGTCCAAGGGACTCTCAAGACTATTCTCCAACACCACAGTTCAAAAGCATCAATTCTTCAGTGCTCAGCTTTCTTTATAGTCTAACTCTCACATCCATACATAACCACCAGAAAAACTATAGCCTTGACTAGACAGACATTTGTTGACAAAGTAATGTCTCTGCTTTTGAATATGCTGTCTAGGTTGGTCATAACTTTCCTTCCAAGGAGTAAGCATCTTTTAATTTCATGGCTGCAATCACCATCTGCAGTGATTTTGGAGCCCAGAAGTCAGACACTGTTTCCACGGTTTCCCCATCTATTTGCCATGAAGTGATGGGACCAGATGCTATGATCTTAGTTTTCTGAATGTTGAAGCCAACTTTTTCACTCTCCTTTTTCACTTTTATCAAAAGGCTCTTTAGTTCTTTTTTACTTTCTGCCATAAGCGTGGTGTCATATGCATATCTGAGGTTATTGATATTTCTCCCGGCAATCTTGATTCCAGCTTGTGCTTCCTCCAGCCCAGTGTTTCTCATGATGTACTCTGCATAGAAGTTAAATAAGCAGGGTGACAATATACAGCCTTGACATACTCCTTTTCCTATTTGGAACCAGTCTGTTGTTCCATGTCCAGTTCTAACTGTTGCTTCTTGACTTGAGTATATGTTTCTCAAGAGGCAGGTCAGGTGGTCTGGTATTCTCATCTCCTTCAGAATTTTCCACAGTTAATTGTGATCCACAAAGTCAAAGGCTTTGACATAGTCAATAAAGCAGAAATAGATGTTTTTCTGGGATGCTCTTGCTTTTTCGATAATCCAGTGGATGTTGGCAATTTGATCTCTGGTTCCTCTGCCTTTTCTAAAACCAGCTTGAATATCTGGAAATTCACGGTTCATGTATTGATGAAGCCTAGCTTGGAGAATTTTAAGCATCACTTTACTAGAGTGTGAGATGAGTGCAATTGTGTGTTAGTTTGAGCATTCTTTGGCATTGCCTTTCTTTGGGATCAGAATGAAAACTGACCTGTCTTTTCCAGTCCTGTGGCCATTGCTGAGTTTTCCAAATTTGCTGACATATTGAATGCAGCACTTTCATAGCATTATCTTTCAGGATTTGAAATAGCTCAACTGGAATTCCATCACCTCCACTAGCTTCGTTTGTAGTGATGCTTCCTAAGGCCCACTTGACTTCACATTCCAGGATGTCTGGCTCCAGGTCAGTGATCACACCATCATGATTATCTTGGTCATGAAGATCTTTTTTGTACAGTTCTTCTGTGTATTTTTGCCACCTATTATTTATATCATCTGCTTCTGTTAGGTCCCTACAATTTCTGTCCTTTATTGAGCCCATCTTTGCATGAAATGTTCTCTTGGTATCACTAATTTTCTTGAAGCGATCTCGCCCAAGAAAATGAAATCTGTCACTGTTTCCACTTTTCCCCCTTCTATATACCATGAAATGATGGAAATGGATGCCATGGTCTTAGTTTTTTGAATTTGAGTTTTAAGTCAGCTTTTCACTCTCCTTTTTCACCCTCATCAAGAGATAGTTCAGAGTAAATGAGGTGTGGATTGATTGCTGGAGACCCAACTTGAATTTCCAACTCTGTGATTGACTTGAGGTGTGAATTTGGGAAACCACTCTGCTGCCTTGTCCTTAGTTCCCTGTGAAGTTAATGAGGCTGAAGATGCAAAGATTGTTCTAGTTCTGTGCTTCTGTTTTATAGAAATGATCAATTATAATTCTCAAATGGGAAATAAAAAAATAGAGAAGTGGAGAAATTTTTTTAGAAAATGAGAGAAGGAAAGGACCAAAAGAAGAAAAGGAATCCAGGGTCTGATCACTGCCTCATTAGGCATTGACTAGTTGTCCAAATCAGCAGTAACGCCAATAGAGTTTTCCCAAGAGGAAGTAGATGATGTCAGTCACCTTTAGAACAAGCCCAAATGTCTAATCTCCCAATTAGGACTCATAAATTCTTTTTGCATACTCTTAAGACAGCTATTGTCAAAATCTTCCTTTGCTGTTTTTCAATATTGTGATTATACTTCCTTTTCACAATAGACCAATAAATGTGTTAATCTTGTTGATTTCATGTGTAAGTGCAGCTTCTGAAAATGCCAATTTCTTGGAGGCAACAGGTGGTAAACAGGAAAAAAGAGAGAGAAAAAAAAAAAACAAAACCAGCAATGATTTTGCAATAGAAGGAATGGAGATTCAGAGTTATCAAGATACTCCATTCCACAATTATTTATCGAGTGCCAGATGCTGTGCTGAGTTCTAAGGATTCAAAGTGAGCAAGGCATCCATGTCACCACCATTAGTGACACTTAGAGAAATTGCCCAATGAGATATCCAGTAACTGGTAAAACCTGTATGCACACCCTGGTCTGTCAGGCTCTAACATCAATTAGGAAAACACTAAACTAATGTGGCTTTCAATATCTGTGAGACAAGCTGAGCACTCTGTTTTACCGTTCTGTGTCTAGTTAACTCCAATATTTCTTAACTCAGTAGAAAAGTAACTTTGCCATTTACAAAGCTGACTAGGCAGTTGATTGTAATAACACTGCTATTATAATAATGCTGCATTTGTTGAAGACTTTTCACAAAAAAGATATTGATTGTTTGATAGACTTTTAAAAGTTTTCATTTTGAAATAGTTTTAAATTCACAGGAAGTGGCAAAGATAGTAGAGGTCCCTGTATCCTTAACCCAGGGCTTCACAGGTATCCCTAATGGCAAAGAATTTACCTGCCAATTCAGGAGACATAGGAGATGTGGGTTCGATCCTCAGTTTGGGAAGATCCCCTGAAGGAGGGCGTGGCAATGCATCCCAGTATTTTTGCCTGGAGAATCCCCTGGACAGAGGAGCCTGGCGGGCTGCTGTCCATGTGATCGCAAAGAGTGGGACATGACTGAAGTGACGCATGCACACTTCCTTAGCCCAGTTTCATAACTTTAACTATACTGTATCTATAACTTTATTATCAAGCCCTGAGCAATTAGCCCTATTTCTTGGCTGAATGCTTCTAAACCACTGTGACATAAATGAAAACTCTTGATGCTTGAACTTTGACCTCTTTGTTTCTGAAATCTGAGAATTTCTTTTTCTGTTCCCAAGGTCAGTATATATTAAATATTTTCATTATTATATTTCATCTGAAGCCAAATATGGCATCTGTGCCCTGACACTGAATTAAATCTTGGAGACAGAGTTTTAAGTGAAGTAGAAAAGAATAGCTTTATTGCTTTGCCAGGCAAAAAGGGTCACAGCAGACTAATGCCCTGAAAATTGTATGTCCCAACATGGAGGGAATAATATGTCTTACACTAATGGTTCAAAGGAGGCATGATCACCTCATGGACATTCTTCTGATTGGTTGGTGCTGAGGTAAGTAGGAGTCAGCATAATCAACCTTCAGGTTCTAATCTGTCTGTGGTCTACATGCTTGTGGGCAGCATATCATCATTAATTGGTAATGTCTCACACCTGGAGGGGGTTTAGAATCTGCAGAACAGCTGATGGATATTGCTGTGTATATCCGCTGATGGAGAATTGGGACCTTGCTCCAAGGCTGCACTGTTGTTTCTCTTGGTCTTGCATCTCCTTCTTTCCCTAATTAACAACTGCTTGAATCTGCATGTTGGAACTCAGGGAAGATCACGGAGGCTGAAGGATGGCTATTTCCTGTAATCAAAGAATTTGGGTACACAGAAAGGCTTTGTGCCCAGGAGCCCCACTGGCCTTGCTTGGTATCAAAAGCAGAAGGAAAATAGTTGATCCCCTAGAGACCGGCACGAACCAAACTCGAGACTGAAGAAGGACCCTGGAACCTCTGTACCTCTCAGTCACTTACCAAGATGCTTTTTGGAATACATCTGCTCACGAGTGTGGGATTGTAAAGTAAAAGTGACACTGCTAATCATAACTGTGAAAATGATTTTCTGAGCATCCCTTCTCATCCTGTCCACCTTTGCCTTTTTTATTTATCTTCATTGAGTTTGCTGTCCATTCAGACCCTCCCCTTACTAATAGTCTCTGCTCATCTTGGAGTATATGGAGGGCTGTGCATGACTGAAACATTCACGATTATCCATTTATTGATCAGCTTCCATGAAATTCCCTCATAGTCTTCTCAAGTCATCTGCAATGTGATGTTCTGATTACTCCCTTATTAGGTTTTGCTTTGGATGGAATTACCAAGCCAAATTGAAGTTCACGGCTGTTATGAACCATTTCTAAGACATTGCTCAGAAGCAAGTCAGGGGATACCTCTTGCCTGCTTCTGCCCCTTAGATTTTGGATCAAGATTCACATCCCATGCCCATTAATGTGAGGTTGTTGCTTTATTTATGACCTTTACTTGGTGTATTGCAGTCTATTTCTGTTATCGCATTTTCATCAACTTATTTCACATTCTGACTCTCACCTTGCACGTTGCAGAAACTGCAGGTCTGTGTTACTTTATTTAGCAGTTGCCTGAACCAATTATATCAGAAGTTCCTTTGCCTTTTCCTCTGCCCTTTCCTTGGACGAGGTGGAAGAGAGTGAGTAAAATTAGGACTTTCTCTATGCTTATTTTTAAACAAAGCCTCTTTAAAACTTAAGAGATATCATCTCCTTCCTCAGGAAGCTGGCCGCTGTCTGGCCCAGGGACACAACTACAGCTTTATCACTAAGACTGGGAGGCACTGATCAGGACCTCCATGTCCCCCATTCAGCCTATGCTGACGTGGATTCATTCACTAGACCAGCATGGAGGACAGCATGACCTCTTAGGAATCCTGAGAAGTGGGAGTTCAGAAGTGCACTCTCGTCAACAGGGGACCACCCTGCTTTGCTCTCCCCAGAGGTTCCTGGATTTTCCTCCTGCTTGTCACCTGCCCAGCAAGTCTATAGAGGTCATTCAATAGATGTTTGGCTGTGTAGGTGTTAGGTGTTACGGTTTCATTGCACTGAAAGGGTAATTCTCCAGAGTGGGATCAACATAGGGCTGGAAGAGACAGTCCTTGGTTCTAGTTCCAACACCATCACTTATGATTTTAACTTTGACCTTGAGCAAACTACATCATATACTGAAAACTCTACACTTCGTCCACAGTGCTCTGGGGAGAAGCTAGCATATCAATAAGTGAAAGACACCTAATATTTGTGCTCACAGTGTGCCCCATTGCTACTGTAAAATAAATTTTAGAGAACTGTAAGACTTTTGGCTATACTCTGGAGGAAAGAGCTTGGACCTTGGAATGAGATAGACCTGTGTTCAAAATCTGATTCTACCATTTATGAATTCTGTGACTTTGAATAAATCACAAAGATTTTGAGACTCAGAATTCTTATTTGCAATGTAAGAATTATATGGAGTACCTAAGCTAAGCTAAGCTAAGTCGCTTCAGTCGTGTCCGACTCTGTGTGACCCCATAGATGGCAGCCCACCAGGCTCCGCCATCCCTGGGATTCTCCAGGCAAGAACACTGGAGTGGGTTGCCATTTCCTTCTCCAATGTGTGAAAGTGAAAACTGAAAGTGAAGTCACTGAGTCGTGTCCAACTCTCAGCGACCCCATGGACTGCAGCCCACTAGGCTCCTCTGTCCATGAGATTTTCCAGGCAAGAGGACTGGAGTGGGGTGCCATTGCCCTCTCCGTGGAGTACATAAGATATGTGCAAGACTATTAGTGGTTTCCTTTTCCTTCAACTTTGACCTTGGCTATCATTTTACCATAGCTTGTGCAGGTCATTTTACTTAACATGGCTGATGTTTGGTTATCTGAGAAGGTGGTCATGTGGCTTGATAATTTTAAGATGACCAAGCCCCTGGAGAAAATTTTCCTTTCCTAAGCTGTATGTGTATATGTGTGTGTATGTGCTCTTCCTTTTTCTCCCCATGCATTTTTATCTCCTTTATTCTCTCCACCTGTGATCTACAGGCAAAGTCCCAGGTCCTCCTCATTTTTCCATTGCTGACTTCTGGTTTTTCTTTGGATGCTATCTTGCCCATGTGTTCCACTTGCAATTGGATGCTATCTTGCCCATTTGGTCCTCCTGCAAAGTTGCTAAGGGGAATGCTGGGGGTACAGAGTCAGTCATTCTTTAACTACTTAATTATTTATTCTTACTCCTTTTAACCAAGAAAGGAATCAACGGGTTAGGAAAGGCATTGTGTACTTTCAGTTAAGCAGAAGTCAGGAGTCAGGTTAAATGCTACCTAGTGATCTCATTTTTATAATGAAGGTCTAAGGAGAACAGAGAAGAACAAACAGAAAAAGGGACAAAGAGCCACCTACATAGCTGCTGCTTTCATTCCCCATCAGTCTACACTGAAAACAAACTCAAGGACACCAGGCCTGATTTGCCCATCAATGATGACCTCCCTGCTTGTCTGGCTAGTTCTATTGGCAGAAACGTGCAACTTATTCCCCAGCCTGGGCACTGCCATCTGTCACTGTGTCTTGTACTCCGGCAGGAAGCTGAATAGCTTGCTGACTCACAACAAAAATTAGGTAAATAGAAAGTCTCAAGTCTCTTTCCAAGAACTGACCTCAGCAGAAGTTCATGTCCTCACCTTAGCTCATATCCCATCCACAGGGACAACCTGAATCTGATGACTGGTAAGTACAGGAGAAAGGGCTGAGGTCTCTGTAGTGACTCTATCAAGATCTTTTCCCTCTATCCCATCCCACCCCCTCTCCACCCTTCACAGTTGATCCCAAGGACAACTTCTAATATGCTTCCTGCATACAGATTTCCATCTCAGAGCCTGTTTCCTGGGAAACCTGGCCTGAGATCCTTTTATATTACAAATATTTTATTATGTCCTCTTTATAGGAAATTTATAGATAATATACCTACCACAACTCAAAATTAAGAAAAAAACCTAATCATAAAAAGCACGGCAATGCTTAATAAAATAGTAGTGCATTTAACATTTAATAAGGTAATAATGTATCAGGTACAATTGTATCTGAAGATAAGAAGCATTCAGATGCCCGTGCCATAAAATCACCCTGAATTTGAGAGATACATGATCCAGGGGTGTTGTTTTGCCAACTTAAATGCTGTCAGTAGTGCTGCTATGGGGGGTAGTTTGTGAATTAGTTATCAACTCTTGGGAAAGTTATGAACAAGACTAATATAATATACTCTTGATTTACCTGGTAGTTGTACTCCTGGATAATTCAATGTAAAAATAATATAGAAATAGGGAAACATTACTTTGTGTTTTTCTATAAAGCAGGGAAAGTTTCTCAGTGTGGATTACTATGTAGCTGTGAATTTTTTTTCCCCATACAGATCTTTCTGCAGAGATGCTGAGAGGTCATGAGGGTCTTGGGGCAATTCTTTTATGTATAGACATGATCATTGCAGGGAAAAAGTACACTAGGACCCACAAACATCCCCATCAATGAGACAGCCCTAAACACTCCTGTAAGCTTTCCATATGCCTTCTTTGGCTCTGCTAAAGAAGGCCAGTGGAGTAAAGGAAAGGAAGTGAATTTTGAGTAGTAACCCTCAAACTGAAGACACCTACATGTCATGCTTGTACAGCAGGACCCAAGTTTCAACTCAGGCCCTGGTGCCCCTCCCCTCAGTCCATTCTCCTGTTCTGTTTTACTTAGAAAAGATCAGGATTGAAGGAAGGACTTGCCTGACTTCCCAGGATCCCCTTACCATCCTCTGTTTTCTCCTCACTAATCTGAGGAGTGCTGAAATGCAGAGCCTTTTTAAAAAGACCCTCCTCATCCAGCCTTAGGGGTCACAGCAGTGCCCTTTGAAATGTAGGCACATGGTCTCTGCTAAATTATAAGCTTCTATTTTGAGCACCATGATAGAGGGGCTGTGGTCCCCGGCTTCTCTAACTCCTTTTCCAGACAGACAGCTTTAATGGGCAAGCTTAGCTTTTATGGTTTGACAGCCTGGTAATTGGTAATTAGTTCATGAAGGCTGTGTCGTAATAGTTTCAGAGGGCATTTGTTGGGGGTGATTTGTCTGTGAAGGAGCACACAATCCCTCCTTTCTCTTTTCTTTCTCATTTCCCTTGTCTTCCTCTGAGCTTTCCTCTTTTCTTTGGCACCTTTCTTTAAAAATTTCTTTCTTTTTAATTGAAGTAGAGAGTACATTTTCTTTTTCTGTTCATCTGCTGTTGGACATTTAGGTTGCATCCATGCCTTGGCTATTTAAACAGTTTTCTTCACCTTTCTTAATTAGACTGCTCCACTTCTCACCTGAATATGTAGATAGTAAGGGGAGAGAGATGGGTGGCAGGATGGGGGGTGGGGGGAGAGAGAGAGGAAATACACTTACAAATGCCCAATTTCAAAGCACACTTTCTTTCCAGAGCCCTACTCCTTGCCAGTGTCTTAGCCTGTCTGGGCTGCTCTGACAAAATGCCATAAACTAGGCAAACCATAAACAACAGAAATTTATTTCTCACAGTCTGGAGGCTGGAAAGTCCAAGATGAAGGTGCTGGCAGATTTGGTGTCTCTGGTGAAGAGAGTCTGCAGGACAGGTCTATCAGTTACGTGTGTCTCATATAGGGTTCAAGGCACACATGCAACGGCTACTTGAAATTATTTTTTGATGCTTGAAATTTGCTCTTTGGCCCTTGCACTATCCCACTCAGGGACTAAGCCCAGTACATCACTCTCGGCTCTCTAAGTAGGGCCCTAAATTACTGAATTCCTTCATGACCTCTTCAGATGGAGCCTGCTCTCGTTTATCCCTAACGCATCCCTAATTCTCCATTCAGATTGTGTTAGGTTTCACATTCCACCACTACTGCAAATAATTTACCACCTCCCCTCACAGCTAGCTCACTGCCTGTTACTGTGAATTATTTACAGAAGAAACTCTGACTTGAGAAATTGAGATAATGTCACAAGTTATTTATGCAAAAAGAATGCAAGCTTTCTCAGACTTCCCTCCTGCTTTCTAACTTCCCTTGCTGCAATTTTTGTTCTGGCCCAGCACTTCAGAAGCATTAACCAAGTTGGTTTTTACAGCTGATCTCTTGTCAAAATGAGAGAAATTACTGGTTCCATTGAACAGAAGGATAAAGGGACTAGTTCTGACAGAGTCTTGGGAAGATGCCCTTTCAAGACCTATGGCTAGAAAAATCTTTGATAAGATCAGTTTCCCCTATAGCTTATTTAGAGCACATGTAATTGTGTCTTTTATTTCAATTTAATTATCATTCAGGGCAGCAGAAAAGATATTATGGATTTTTTATGCTGGTTTTATATATATGCTTGCTTAGCTGCTTGTAATGAGTTTGTTCTTTCAAAAGCTAGTTCTTGACCCCCTTTATAGTTTTAAAAAGACACTGTCCTGAATGCCTCTCTGACCACAAGCACAGATGAGGAACTGTACAAGGACCGTAAAATGACTTCTGTCATGATCTGTCCCTGAGCTGTTCTCCACACTCCATCTTCAAACCCGTTCTGTTGCCCAGATTTGAGAGATAGGAATAAATCACACTCTTTCTCTCAACTTTGAGTCCACAACAGGATGAGAAACAGTTATCAGACAACTGAAGGGCAAAGTACCACTTTTATAAAGGATAACATTAGACTGGAGAGTTTACCTTGGATGTACCTCGATAATCAAGCATCTGAGTTTTTATCCTTGAACTGAGACCTCAGAATGATGCATCCAAGTGAAAGCTGAGGTCTGTGAAGCTCTTCCCCTTATACAGAATAGTTGCATTAAAAATATCAAGGTCAAAGAATGAGGTCAGGGAAGGATAAGCCTTGAGACCTGCTGCTAGAATGCAGGTGTGGACCCTGATCCTCATATGTGTGCCCCATGGTGGCAGCAATGCAGTAGGAACAGATCCAATTTGCAGACAGGTAGATGAGAAAGAGAGGCCCAGATGGACCTGTGAGTGCTTATTTCCCTTTCTGATATAACCTCTTAGGTAAGTCATAACTGTATCCAGAAAAGAGGGGTGGAAGAGTTAAGCACATATTGTTTCACCATGGGAGTAGAAATTTCTATGTGGAAACATGAAGGCTAGGAAGAAGGTGGACCCCAAATGACTCTCATAGATTCTGGTTCAGACCATTTTCTTTAGCCCCGTTGTATTGGTCAAGACTCTGTGGTTGCAACTGATTGAAACCTCAACTCAATTAAGCAGAAGGAACGAGAGTGATTTATCAAATCACAAAATGAATGACTACCACTCATTTTGTATGTGGCAAATCAGGAGCTCAAAGAATATTATCAGGATTCTATTTCTTTCCTTTTTTTGTTTTCCTCTATTTTGGCCTTGTTCTCAAGCAAGCTGTCTGCTTTTGCTAACAGGATGGCTGCCAGCTTACCTCTTCTTAGTGATCCTAGTAGGGACTGGGAAGAGCATCTCTTTCTTGATATTTTCATCAAATGAACCAGAGGGGAGTCTCATGGGTGTGGCCTGGGTCATGTGTCCATTTTCCTGAGCCAATCACAGTGGCCATGGTGAAAGGGTGCTGTGATTGGTTGGGCCTGGATCACATGTTAGCCCTCCACTGGAACAAAAATAATAGGCAAAAGTTTTATCCAAATCACATGGGCTAAGATTGGAGGAGGAGAGGATTCCAGAAGAAGACCAGGAAACACACAGAAAAATAAATCACAGTCTTTTATCTTTTTACTGATCTCTGTTTTTTTTTTTTTAATAAGCTTTTTATGTTAGTATAGTTTTAGATTTACAAAAAGCTTGTGGGGATAGTATAGAGAGTTGTCATATAACCCACAGGCAATTGTCTCTATTGTTAGCATCATACATCACTGTGGTACATTTGTCATAATGAAACAATATTGATATAGTGTGTGAGTGTGAGTGTGTGTGTGTGTGCTCAGTTGTGTCCAACTCTTCGTAACCCCAGGCTCCTCGGGTCTGTGGCATTTTCCAGGCAAGAATACCGGAATGGGTTGCCATTTCCTCCTCCAGGGGATCTTCCCCACCCAGGGATTAAACCCGTGTCTCTCGCGTCTCCTGCATTGGCAGGTGGATTCTTTACCACTGAGCCTCCAGGGAGGCCCACTGATACGTTATCATCCAGTAAAGTCTGTACTTTATTCATACTTTCTTAGTGTTTAGCTCATGTCCCTTTTCTGTTTCAGGATCCCATCAAGGAAACCTGTGTAACAGGAAGGCATCATGTCTCTAGATTCCTCTTGGCTGTTTTCATAGTTCCTCAGATTTTTCCTTGTTTTTGATGACCTTGCCAGTTTTGAGGTCAGGAGTTTTCTAGAATCTTCCTCAGTTTGGATTTGTCTTATATTTTTCCTCATAGTTAGACCAGGGTCGTGGGTTTTAGAAGGAAATCCACAGAGGTAAAGTACCATTTTACCTCTTTCACATCACATCTAGAGAACATGCTATAAACATGACTTGTCACTGTTGATGGCAACTCATGATCTTGCCAGTTTTGAGGTCAGGAGTTTTCTAGAATCTTCCTCAGTTTGGATTTGTCTTATATTTTTCCTCACAGTTAGACCAGGGTCGTGGGTTTTAGAAGGAAATCCACAGAGGTAAAGTACCATTTTACCTCTTTCACATCACATCTAGAGAACATGCTATAAACATGACTTGTCACTGTTGATGGCAACTCATGATCACCTTGCCAAGGCTTTTCTGGTCAGGGTTTCCAGCTATAAAGGTATTAATTTTCCTACCCCATACTGCACTCTTTGGCAAAAAGTTACTGCGTACAGTTTATACACAATGAGTGATAATTATGCTCCATCACCTTGAAAGCAAAGTATTTACATTAATTAATTTCTGTGCAGGAGATTTGCCTATTTTCCAACCAATCATTTACATTAGTATGGCCTCATGGGTATTTGTTTTGTATTTTGGGTTATAATCGAATTCTACTTTCTTTAGTCTAAATTGTTCCATCTTTGTACTTGGGAAAGGTCTTCTTGCCGTTGGCTCCTGTGTCCACTTGCTTCACCCATCCTTGTGTTCCTCACCCCTCAACTTTCTTGCTTCCTAGCATTATAAGATTCTCCAGGCTTATCTTATATATTGGTTTACTTCCTGCCCCAATCCTAAAATCAGTAGTTTCTCCAAGGATTTCTGGTTCCTTTTATTGCAGAATGGTTTTAGACACCTATATTAGGGTGCTAGATGTGCCTGTGGCTACTGGGGTGTCTATGATTCTGGCCCTGTCAGCAAATTAACAAGGAAATAATATGTTGTATACCAACAGGTATGTATGCACATATCTATAAATATTTCTGTATGCAACCATCTGCATCTATATTAAGCTAAACATGAGTTCATATTTATGTGTTGAATTCTGATTCATTACCACCTGACTCATCCCACCCTTCTCCTGTTGCTTGTCTATAACCTTCCACCCTACAGTGAGAAGCCTGGTTCCGACTACTGTTTGCTCAGTTCCAGTAAAAATAGTTGATTGATTCAATTCCAGTGAAAATGTAGAGTAGTTTCAGAATTGTTAACTTTATATTCCTTTGAGTTTGATATTTTGCTTGTATTGCTGTTTACCTTGTCTTTCTGCTAGCTGTGCTATTCAATCTAGTAGCCACTAATCATGTGTGGTTATTTAAATGTAAATTAAAATTAAGTAAAATGGAATGTTTGGTTCCTTGGTTACACTTCAAACCACTGTTCAGGAGGTCTATAACCACCTTAGCTAATGCTCAGCACTAGACACAACACACTTCCATCGTTTCATAAAGTTCTATTGCATCATCTATACCCTGTTTTTCTCCACGTTCTTCTGCTATGTGTCTGGTAGCCACAGGCCAGTTCTGTCTTCCTAGCCTTGGCTCTCAGGGAGAACCTTGCCCCAGGTCAGATACAAGATCCCTACTTGCCCAAGAAAGGGAGTTGAGATGTCATATGCTGAGAGCTGGGAGCCAAATGTACTTTGCCCTAAGGAGCACAGTTCTGTGTGAGGGAGAAACATACAAGCTGTCACAGAGAAATACAAGACTGAGACTGGGGATGGATCAGAGAAGGCATGCCAAGGGAGATACTGCTTGAGCTATGTCTTGAGGATTGCTTCAGGAATGGTAAGCGGGCCACAGGCAGGCCAGAGAATGAAACAGCACGTGAAATGGGAGGGCATGAGTACCGGTGTGTGTGTGCAGCTCAGTCGTGCCCAACTTGTTGCAACCCCATGGACTATAGCCCACCACGTTCCTCTGTCTAAAGGATTTTCCAGGCAAGAATACTGGAGTGGGCTGCCGTTTCCTTCAGGGGATCTTCCCAACTGAAGGATCAAACTCAGGTCTCTTGCATCTCCACCATGGGCAGGCAGATTTTTACCACTGGCGCCACTTGGGAAACCTAAGTACTGGATGTATCATATTTGCTAAATGGAGCCCTAGAGAGTCAGTGCATCTTCAGTGGTGAGTAGAACATGGAGGAAGTAGCAGGATATAGACTTGGAGAGTTCTTGCAAGCAGTTTTGAACTTGATTACAAAAATTGTGGGTTGTTAGGAGAGAGTTTTACATTGGAAAGTGATGTGATCTGATCTCTAGTTTAAAAATATCACCCTGCTGGTTGATGGTGAAGCTGGAAATAGAAGAGGTGGGTTAATATGCAGGGAGAAGAGGGTGAGGAATTTTTTTTTTTCAGTTCTCATATCATTTAATTTTCCAATAGTTCTTAGCCATTCCTTCCTCCAGGGGAATCTTACCCACCCAGGGATCGAACCCAGGTCTCCTGTAGGGCAGGCAGATTCTTTACCATCTCAGCCACCAGGAAAGCCCTTAAAATAGTTAGCCACCTTCTATTTCTTGAAGCTAATGTCCCTGAATTTCCTTGACCAATGCTCTCTCCTGGGTCTTCTTCTCTTCCTGTTTTTCTTGAGTGTGTTAGTTTTTTATTGCTGCTATAACACATCACCAAATTTAGTGGCTTAAAACAAGGCAAGTTTATCATCTCAAAATTCTGTAGTTTAGATATCTGACTCACGTTTCATTGGGCTAAAATCAAGGCATCAGCAGTCTGTGTTCCCTTCTGGAGACTGTAGGGCCAGGTCAGTTTCCTTGCTTTTTCCAGCTTCTAGAGGCTGCCTGGATTCCTTAGCTCATGGTCCATTCCTCCTTCTTCAAAGCCAGCCATCATAGATGAGTTTCTCTCCCCACATCCCACTGGCCTCTTTTCTGCCTCCCTCTTCCACTTTTAAGGACGCTTGTGGTATTAGTGGCCCATGCATATTATTCCAATCTCCTATCTCACAGTCATTAATTTAGTTAGAGACTTCTGCAAAGTCCCTATAAAAGGCAATGTATTCACAGGTTCCAGGGAATAGGGGGTGGGCATCTTTAGGGGGCTGTTATTGTGCCAACCACACTGAGGGTTTCATAGTCATTTTTGGAGTCCATCTCTAAATTGACGTTCATCGTTGGCTCTTTACCTCAGTCCAGCTGCTGGACTCATGTTTGGAATCTGTTTTTATCTCTGTGCTGCATATTTGGAAAAGTAGCCTTGAAAGGAAAGGAAAAGTTGGTTTGGTGGAGCTACCTAAGATAGAAGGAGAGTGGAAGTGAAGATGAGATTGGTACCCAGAATCACATACTCCCTCTCATTGCCCTGGTCACAGAGCACTGTCAGGTTTACGGTCCAACCATGGGAAGGAGCAAGATAAGGTCCAGTCAGAGCCTGCTGTGCTGCTCCAAGGAGCCAGAAAAGTGGGAGAAGGTCAAAGCAAAGATGCCGGGATCATGGAATTGTACAGGGAGATTCTCAGAAGAACCAGAGGAGAGTGGCGCAGAGAGAGCCAGACAATCGGGAAGGCAGCATGGAATTAGATTTAGACCTCTATTGGGGTAAATTAGACCCTTATTTTCCAGAAAATAAAAAAGATTGTAAATTTTTTATGGAACAGAACCAGGGACTTTTGTTGAAGAGTAAAGCTTGCCTTGAGAATTGATGGCCTTGTGGCATCAGACTGCATTAGAAGTGGCTACCTAGGAAGATCAAGATAATTATCATTTATTAAGTGTTTAGTATGTCCTGGGCTCTTTACAATTATCATCTCTAGTCCTTATAGTAATCCTGCAGTCTATATTTCAAAGACGGAGGTATTAAGGCTTAGAGAGATGTAAAAAGGGGAGCCAGGATTTATATAAAAGTATGTACAATGCTAAGGGTTTCCCTGGTGGCTCAGATAGTAAAGCAACCGCTTGCAATGCAGGAGACTGGAGTTCAATCCCTGGGTTGGGAAGATCCCCTGGAAAAGAAATGGCTACCCACTCCAGCATTCTTGCTTAGAGAATCCCACGCACAGAGGAGCCTGGCGGGCTATAGTCCATGAGGTTGCAAAGAGTTGGACACGACTGAAGTAACTTAAATACACACACACACTGTAAGGTGTTAAAGCTAGCGGTCTTTCCACAGTCCGATATATAATAGCTCACCAGCAGGAACCTACCGCATGGCACAGGGAACTATGCTTGATATTTTATAATAACCTATGATGGAAAAGAATCTGAAAATAACAGCTTTATACATAAATCATATATGTATGGCTGACTCACTTTGCTGCACACCTGAAAAATCACACAGCATTGTAAATCAACTATACTTCAATTAAAAATTGAAGACATAGAAAGGAAAAAAAAAGGCTAGAGCTCTTTCAAACACATTGCACTTAAGGGCAGTTATTGAGGGAGAGAAACAAGAGAGCCCAAGAGCACTGGAACATTGAGATGGGTTTGTGGTGCTGTCTGGAAATGGATATTCACAGACAAGGGTGTGTTCAGAGGAGGCCAGGAATGATGGTCCAGAGGCTGAGAACCACGTATAGGAACTGTTCATGGGAAGTTAAGTCTGTTTCAGAAAGGATTATGGGGTCAGCTAATTTACCTTTCCAAATACCTGAGGCGGGGCACGTGGAAAAAGAATCCAGCAGAAATTACAGGGAGGTAGATTTCAGTGTCTTTGAAGGAAGTGCTCACTAACCACCATGGCTTGCCAACCCTGTAGTTGCTGCTGTCCTATGGCTTTGCATATCTGCCTCACTGCTTGAGTTCCAGCAGTGCTTGTCTAAAAAGGTATTTGTCATGTGTGACCCACAGAAGATTCCATCCTGAGGACAAGCGGCATAGGTACCTCTTAGATTCCAAGATGATGGGATTCTTCCTTTCTCTGCTTCTGTGAGCCTTCCAGGACCACCACAACTTCCATGATGGAGGCTTTTTGGAAGATACGGTGGTGGTGATGGTTTAGTTGTTAAATTGCGTCCATCTCTTTTGTGACCTCATGGACTGTACCCCACCAGACTCCTCTGTCCAGGGGTTTCCCAGACAAGAATACTGGAATGGGTTGACATTTCTTTCTCTAGGGAATATTCCCGACCCAGGGATGGAAGCTGTGTTTCCTGCATTGCAGGCAGATTCTTTACCACTGAGCCACCTGGGAAGACCCTTTGTGAGATATATCCTTGTTCATATAAGCCAGGAGGTAGTAAACTGTGTTTGTAAGGGAGCAGGTAGTAAATATCTTAGGCTTTGTGAACCAAATGGTTTCTGTTGCAACTACTCCACTCTACTATTTTGGTAGATAATGCTTAAACAAATGCAGTGGCTGTTTAAAAAAAAAAAGATATCTTTACAAAATCAGGTGGGGGCTGAATTAGGTGCTCCTGGGCAGTTACTCACCTATACCTGATTTAGACCACTTATTTTGTGAAAATTAATGTCTTGTTTAGAGTTATTTTCAGCTACAAAGCAATGTATTACCATTTAACTCTTTACTGTTTAATATTTATCCATGTTGTATAGTCTCTATTTCTTTCATTAGATTGGAAAACAGTTTACGGGTAAAAGGTCAAATTCATCTTTAAATAGCCCCATAAATCTGTTAGGGGAAGCACTGACTGAAACTTCCCACCCTGGCCAGGCCCAGTGCTAACCACTGCATGAGTTGCCTTAAACAGGAGGGCCTGATAAGGAACTCAGAATTGACAAGCTACCACCTGAAGAATTCAGGAAAGATCAAAAGGAGATAGGAGACTCCAGTCCTTACGTCCTACCAACCTCCCAGAATCCTTCTCACAGGACTCCATCTTGGCTGAGTGATGGGCACAGGCCATCAAGAAGGATCCCAAATCAGTGATTGGCCAGAGACATCCTGGAAACTAATCCCAACACCATGAAACCCGAGACTACTGGCTTTGTGGCAAAGCATTTCCCCTGACCCTGCTGCTCTCCGTCCAGGCACCCATTCTCCATAAAGTCTCTTGCTTTGTCAGCAGGCGTGTCTCTGCGGACAATTCATTTCCCAGGGTCGACAGGAGCCCACTCTTGGGTCCTGGCAGGTGACCCCCTTCCTGCCACAAGCCTAGCATAATGGCTCCAATCCCAAAGCCATTTCACCAAAACTTATGCCTCTGTACAAAGTATCATGGACTCATTGGCATTTATGTGGGCCAGAATGGATAACAGAGGTCAAGTAAACATTCCATTTCTCAGATGAAAACCCTAAACCCAAGGCAAGAGCTATGTCTTTCCCAACGTCACACAACTAGTTGGACCCAGATGTCCTGATGTGCTGGCAAATGAGCTCACCCTGCACTGCTGGGGGCCACAGTGGTATCTGCTGCCCCAGAGTGTCACTTATTCTGCACCTGCTGTTTACCAGAGAACTAGGAGCTGCAGACCCAGAGAGGAGGAAAACTCAGCATTCACTCTCAAGATCCGTGCTGAATATGGACGAGGGGGGCAGCCGCGCCCCAGAGTGCATGCCTCTCTTTGTGTCACGGACAGTGCATTCTCCAAGGAAGTGAGCTTCAGACAATGGGACCACATGGTCCTTTTAATAAAAATGACCACCATTACGGGATGCTTCCCACATACCTGGGATTGTATTAAACACTGTGCATGCATTTAGTTCCCTTTCTTTGAATGACCCCAAGCCCTTTAACTGCAAACATATTAACATTTTAATTAAAATAACACACCATGGCGCACACCTATCTTCTATCACATGTGCTGCTTCATTCAGTATCTTGCTGTAGACAGGAAGTGGGAATTTCTGGGTGATTTTAGTCAGCAAAAAATTCAATTACCTCAATAACATGGGAAGAGTGTAGCTATTTCCAGAGTCTGTCCTCAAGGCTCCTCCTAGTCTTACAGCTGGCCATCCCACAGGACATGCTTCTTTTGGTCCCCTCTGGCAATGGGCTTTTGGGATACACAGTTGGATGCTTCCCACATACCTGGGATTGTATTAAACACTGTGCATGCATTTAGTTCCCTTTCTTTGAATGACCCTAAGCCCTTTAACTGCAAACATATTAACATTTTAATTAAAATAACACACCATGGCGCACACCTATCTTCTATCACATGTGCTGCTTCATTCAGTATCTTGCTGTAGACAGGAAGTGGGAATTTCTGGGTGATTTTAGTCAGCAAAAAATTCAATTACCTCAATAACATGGGAAGAGTGTAGCTATTTCCAGAGTCTGTCCTCAAGGCTCCTCCTAGTCTTACAGCTGGCCATCCCACAGGACATGCTTCTTTTGGTCCCCTCTGGCAATGGGCTTTTGGGATACACAGTTCCATTTATATATAGAACAGGTCTTCCTTTTTAGTGCACACTAATTCCAGTTATGCCTACAGCGCCATCTTTTATAGAAATTTCCTGTCTCAGCAATGTATCTTAGCCACTGCCAAGCCGAATTCACATCACCAGCCAGGTAGATAAACAAAGATATACTCTCCTTAAATAAACTGTTGTAAACTCTCAGTTCCACTTATGGTCTGGAAAGCACGATAGGTGCTTAATAGATATTTATTGATCCNATGCCTACAGCGCCATCTTTTATAGAAATTTCTTGTCTCAGCAATGTATCTTAGCCACTGCCAAGCCGAATTCACATCACCAGCCAGGTAGATAAACAAAGATATACTCTCCTTAAATAAACTGTTGTAAACTCTCAGTTCCACTTATGGTCTGGAAAGCACGATAGGTGCTTAATAGATATTTATTGATCCATCATTTATTTTTCCACAAAAATGTGCTCACGTGTTTGTAACATGATACACATACCAATCGATTTTCTGTAAAACTCCAGGGACTTGACAATGAGCTCCCTTCAAGTCCCAGCCCTTTCGTGGTTACTTTTCTGCTGCTGCCTATATCTAATGGTGAAATGTGATCACAGGGGAATGATGAGAGGGACAGGGGAATGATGAGAGGGAGGCCTTTCTCTTTTGCCATCAGTCCCCATGGCAAGAAGCAACCCAGCCTTTTCCTGTGTCTGTTTGGATGCCCATAAATCGGCACCAGAGCGGAAAGGACAGAGGATGAAGAGTCAGTGTCATCAACCAACATTTTGCGCTCTGAAGGCTGTGTTCAGAGCTGACTTGAAGTCCATTGCAATGCAAGTGGTAGGGAAAAAATGACTGACCTGGCATGATAGCATGGTGTGTTTCATAAAAGCGCAGTCCCACTGAGCTGGCTGTAGTTAGCCTCATCAGATTGGGCAGAAGCCTGGGAGGCAGGGAAGTGGAGGCGCATTTGTCTCTCCAGGGAGGGCAATAAAAAGAACACACGGGGAGAGAGCTGGACGGGTAGGGCCAGATTCTGGGCTCAGCTCTGCTGCTCTGAGTGGAGCGACTTGGGGCAAATCGCTTGACTTCTTGTAGGAAAAAGGAGAGAACAGCAGAGAGGGCTGTATCAGAAGTCTTCTAACGTCTCATCACATTCTGACGTTTAGGGATTCTCTGTCATCAGGAAACATTGCTTTGATTCTGAATCAGAAAATGAGACCCCTTCCCCACACTGTGGATTGAATTGTGCCCATCCCCAAGAGACATATCCTAAACCCCAGCATCTGTGAATGTGACTTTACAGTAAGTCCCCTACATACAAACCTCCAAGTCATGAACTATCAAAGGTGAGAATGTGTGTTCACATGGCCAATCATGTAAGTTAGCTCTACTTGAGGAGGCACTGTTAGTTTCAGAGGCATAGAACCTGAATGCAGAATGGTACATGAAGGTTGCAGGGCCCATTCAGAATGCAATCCAGGGCTACAACGTCATCTACAATGAGAGGAAAAGAGCTATTACCCAGACATCACTGAATCATGTTTTCAAGAGGGTAGATGGAATTGAATCTGGCAAGGAACCAGAGCATGTGGCATCAACGTCATGTGGGATGAAATTGCAGCTTCTCCTCAGTCTCTTGTTGCTGACGATCCTTCAGCTCTACTATCTCCCACCTCCTCTACTTCCTTTGGTCAATAGCTCTTCTTGCCTGTTTACTCCATGCCAGCCCCTGTGTGCCAGTTGCTGTACTGTACTGCTGCACTTTTCAAGGTACTGTACTGTAAGATTTTACATATTTTATTTTTTATTTTTTTATGTATTATTTATGTGAAACGTATCCTTGGAAGAAAAGCTATGACAAACCTAGACAGCATATTAAAAAGCAGAGACATCACTTTGTCCACAAAGGTCCATATAGTCAAACTGATGGTTTTTCCAGTGGTCATGTATGGATGTGAGAGTTGGACCATAAAGAAGGCTGCTTTCCAACTGTGGTGCTGGAGAAGACTCTTGAGAGTCCCTTGGACAGCAAGAAGCTCAAACCAATCAATCCTAAAGGAAATCAATCCTGGATACTTTTTGGAAGGACTGATGCTGAAGCTGAAGCTCCAATACTTTGCCCAATACAAACAGCCGACTCATCAGAAAAGACCCTGATGCTTTGAAAGATTGAGGGCAAAAGAATAAGGGAGCAGTAGAGGATGAGATGGTTGGATGGCATCATTGACTCAATGGGCATGAGTCTGAGCAAGATCCAGGAGATAGTGAAGGACAGGGAAGCCTGGCAGGCCACAGTCCATGAGGTTGCAAAGAGCTGGACGTGACTGAGTGACTGAACAACAACATTATACACCTGTTATAGAGCAGCACTGTAATATATAGCTGACTGTGTTAGTCGTATATCTAGGTGAACTTTGTTGGATTTATGAACATATTGGACTTACCAACACACTCTTGGAATAGAACTCATTTGTATGTAGGGAACTTAAATGGAAAAAGAATCTTTTCAGATGTACTTAAGTCAAAGGTCTTGAGATGAGACCATTCTGAATGACTTGGGTGGGCTCCAAATCCAGGGATGAGTGTCTTGATAAGAGAGATACACAGAAGACCAGAAGAGAAGATGAAGTGAAGATGGAGGCAGAGATGGTAGTGATGAGGCCACAAGTCCAGGAATGTCAGGGAAGCACCCATAACTGGAGGAGGCAAGAAACAGATTCTCCCCAGAGCCCAGCTGAAGGATGTCCCTGATCACACATGGATTCCAGACTTCTCCAGAACCACGAGAGACTATAGACTATATGCCCGTTTTTTTCTTATTTTAAAGCCTCCAAGTTTGTGGTAACTTGTTCTGGCAGTCATGAGACACTAATATACACAACCAAAGACATATAGAAAGAGAAACTTATGTCAGGAAAGAAACAAAACTATGATTTTTCAAATCTGAATTAAGACCCTTTAGCTTTTTTTTTTTTTTGGGGGGGCTGGCGCTCTCTGTGCAATTTACTTGGGTCTTGTGTGTGTTCAGTCATTCAGTAGTGTCCCACTCTTTGCAACTTTATGGACCATAGCCCACCAGGCTCCTCTGCCCATGGGATTTTCTGGGCAAGAATACTGGAGTGGGTTGCCATTTCCTCTTCCAGGGGATCTTCCTGACCCAGGGATAGAACCAGAGTCTCCACTGTCTCCTGCATTGGCAAGGGGATTCTTTACCTCTAGTGACACCTTAGAGGAGGGCAGGGATGGCAAATTTTGTCCCACAGGCTTTATCTGGCCCACCACCTGTTTTTGTAAATAAAGTATTATTGGAACATAACCGCACCCATTCATTTACATACATTCTGTGGCTCTATGGTTGTTTTTGCACTGCAATATTTGAGTTGAGGAGTTGCAACAGAGACCATCTGCCCTGCAAAACTGAAAATATTTTCTATCTATTGCTTTACAGAAAAACATAAAGCTGACCCCTGGAATAGGGGAGAGAGCATGAGCTTTGGAAAACTGTTACTGTTTATCGCTGAGTAGACTCTGACTCTTTTGCAACTCCCTGGACTGTAGCCCACCAGGCTCCTCTGTCCATGGGATTTTCTGGGCAAGAATTCTGGAGTGGGTTGCCATTTCCTCCTCCAGGGGATCTCCCCAACCCAGGGATGGAATCCTCGTCTCTGGGTCTCCTGCACTAGCGCTCGGATTCTACACCGTTGAGCCACAAAGGAAGTTTTGGGGAGAACTGAGTTCAAATCCTGACTCACCATTTCCTAGCCTGGACAAGGCCCCAGGACCTCACCTTCCTCCTTGGGGAGGCAGGCAGGCTGAAGCTGTCCCTGGGGGTTAGATGTTGATGCCTAGCATAGTGCTTGATCAGAGGAGGGCTATCCCCATCCTGTGTCCCCTTTTCCACCTTGTCCTGGCCCCTCTGACAAACCTAACCATGACCATTTCCTGGCCACTTCCTTAGTCTTTCTTGGAAGGAAGCTGCTCCCCTCTCTCTGTTCCTGGGTGGTCTGCAGTTTCCCCACCCTGAATCTGCCCTGGTCCTGCAAGACTTCTCGTTCACATGAAACAGGTATGCCTCTTCTGGTAGGCTTTCCAGCTCTGAGAAGTCCAGGACCATCCTCCAATGGAGAACTGGTCCAGTACCTTTCGGTCCTGACATCCCTCCGCCAAGCTGTGCAGAAATCTGGCATCCTCACAGCGAGCAGCCCTTAGATTCTTTGAAACATACCACGGCTTGGCCCCCATTTTCCTTGATTCTCTGCCAAACCCATTACACGTGTCAGAGCGGCAAGGGACTGGAAGAATTACGGTTTCCATTTGGCTTCTGCGGCCGTTTCGTCTAATTTGCACTGGCTTTGACATACAGCGATTGCTGTTTTTGTTGTTGGGATTTGGAGGCTGTTTCAAGCTCTGTCTCTTTTCTCCTGTTTTCTCTTAGCTCTCTCTCTTTCCCTCTTAGCTCTCTCTCTTTCCGTGAGGGGGGTAGGGGCAGAAGCCTCGCAAGTAAGTAACAAAACTCAGGCTTAGCTGCCACCATCAGAGCCCCCACGCTCACATGGACTCATTTGCTCCAGCACCAGATTTCATTAACTGAAGGGCGACATTGCAAGGCGAAGCATGATAATGAGGTTGGAACTAATCAGAACATATGGGATGTTTTTACCATTAGCTCCAATTCCTGACGTGGGAGGAGGCACGCTGGCAGGGGGACAGTTTAAGCAGAATTTTATTACCCACGTGGGGTTACATCCATGACCCCTGAGTCCATTCTTTCCAGGGTGGCCTCCTTCTCCTATTCCCATCCTTCACCCTGCAACCCCTGCCAGCCCTGCCAGGGCAGATCGTGGCCACAAGAATGAACAAAAACTCACAGAATCAAAGACTGGTCTTGCTGGAGATAGTCCCCAGCACCTTCTTGTTGACTAATCTAAGTAAGACGTTTCCACTCTCTTCTGCTTGACTTCTTGGTGGGTATGACACTACTGACTGTGCCCCTTCGACCTTGAATGAGTTCTGGGACATTGGCCTCCTTTGATTTTCCTCCTCTGAATCCTTCTTGCTCCATCCATTTTTTCAGGTTAAATTTGTATACGTTGAGAAGCATCCACATTGCTACCCAAAGTGAGGAAGTTTTGGGAATCAGAGTAACTACCGTACTATTTCGCAGAGACTTGCCCTACTGCCCTACCCCCTCCTTTCTCGACCTCCTTTTATCCTTCTTCCTCTCTTTTTCTTTGTGTAGATTTTGCCAGTTGCTGGCAGAGCACTGGAGATGCAAAGGTGAGGGGCGACAGTCGCTGGCCTGGAGGACATCACAGTCTGTGATCTGCGGCCGTCACTCCACTTCCCTCTCCACACTCTGCTCCAGAATTTTCCAAACACAGAACCAGGAAGGTTTTTCAAGTCCACAGTGACTCATAACCTCATTTAGCAAAAGAGGTCACAGGAATTCAGAGAGGGAAAGTCATTTATCTAAGATTACATCACATGAGAGTGGCTGGTTCATACAGCGGCACCCTTTGAACATTATCCCTAACTGCTGTCTCCATCATAAATACATCGTTTAAGAAGGGTTTGAGGGACTTTGCTGGCTGTCAGTGGTTAAGACTCCACACATGGGTTCAGTCCCTGGTCAGGGAACTAAGCTCCTGCATGCTGCACAGCCAAATAAATAAAACAAAAAGTAGAGGGTCACAGACTCTGTGGTAGATGGTTTTGGCATCCCATGCAGGTCCACCCTCTTCCCCTCACCCCTTCCTAGATTCTGCAGGTGTTGGCAGCTCTCATCTGCATTCTTTTCTGAGTAGTTGCCTTTGGCTGACGTTGCCACTTACCCAAAGATGCCTGGAAGATTGGCAGGGGGCAGCTCATGACCAATGACTGTTGTGTGGCACTGAGGCCCCAGGTCTCTTGCATTTGGGCAGAAAAGCTATGTGCTGCAGTTTATGCCCCAGGCTCCGAGAGGAATCAGGCTGCATCTAGGTTTCTGCTGAAGCCACGTTGTGGTCTAGTTTCTTCTCTATCTGCTCCTGCTTCCTCTTGCCACTCTAGATTTCTCCCCCACCTAAGGCTTAACTTCTGGGAAACATGCTCTATAACAAATGTTACCACCTCATCTGCCTGCATGGGCTTCCATTCTCCATCACTTACATGAGGTAGTTGGCCTACAACAAGGTTGTTAGTATGCAGGCAGCAATCATAGTCAGCAATCATGGCCTTCGTCTTCGTCCTCCTCGAAGAGCACTGGACACCTTGCCCTTGAAATATGTAAGATGAAGCAAGGAGGCAGGGATGGAGAAGTATTTCTTCGGGAGAGCAGTGAGGATGTCTTTACTGAGGTAGAAATGGTTATGAAAGACTGGATGCCAGCACAGAAACATGAAACACTGCCTCTCTTCTGCTAAGTGTTAGGGGAATTTCCTCCAGGCAGATATGGTTTGGATGGCATGACACAGGTTAGGTTGCCTTCATCTGAGAATCACTCAGAATTAGATGACACAAAGAGCCTATGCTTAAGAAGAAGAAAAACAACCTGGAATTGATTCAAGCATTTTTCTTTCCTATGCTTCTCAGCGCACACCCATCCAAGAACTGAGGGATGCTCCCTGCTAGTACATTCCATCTAGAGATCAGTGCAAAGAAACAAATTTATTGAGGACAGGATGTTGTATGTGCAAGGGGCTGGCATGGGGATGGGAATGCACCATCTGATGGGAAAGACATATTCACATATAACTAGATGAGTAAGTGGATTCCAATGTTGTTTACTTGGGGAGGTTTATAATCAAGAGGATCCCGTGTTTCTCTATCACATATTCTCTGAGGCCTGCCATCTCCATGGCCAACCCTCTAGTTCAAAATCCACCCTTTCCTTCTGAAATGAAGCAGGACCCTATGGCCATTGCCTCACCACCCATGTCCTCAGCCTGTCTTTTATGTGTGGAAAAACTTTAGCCAAAGAATAAGTTTAATCAGAGGAGTGAGAAAATGCAGAAACAAAGGAAAGTAGTCAGAAGGGACCAAATAATAATCGTGTGCATGCGTGCTTATTGCGGTCTGACTCTTTGTGACCCCACAGACTGTAGCCCGCCAGGCTCCTCTCTCCAGGGGAATGTTTAGGCAAGAACACTGGAGTGAGTTGCCATTTCCTCCTCCAGGCGATCTTCCTGATCCAGGGATTGANATTCTGACTGGTGTGAAGTGGTATCTCATTGTGGTCTTGATTTGCATTTCTCTGATAATGAGTGACGTTGAGCATCTTTTCACGTGTTTGTTAGCCATCCGTATGTCTTCTTTGGAGAAATGTCTATTTAGTTCTTTGGCCGAGCCCGCATTTCTTATGTCTCAGGCATTGCAGGTGGGTTTTTCACCTGCTGAGCCATAATGTAGTCATTAAACAAAGTCAAGGACCTTTAATTCCTTCTCAAGGGCTGTAGATAATATTCTGAGCCATATCTTATGGATTGTCTTGTAGATACTGAAACATCCACCACGCGGAAGAAGTTAACTGCGCGGTGACCAGACAGTAGCCATGACGTAGCTGCCTCATAGAAATGGGAACAGATCAGCCCTAGAACTGGAGGTGAACTATGCTTATGTCAAGTGAGTGTACGTTCCTCGATTCTTTGTCTCGTCACAACAAAGATTTGGAGTGATGGACATTAAAGCCCCCTCAGTGCGTCACAGCTCTCAGGTCTTGGATAGACCGTATTATAGCTCTCAGGTCTTGAATGGACCATGTTATAGCTCTTAGACAAATCAGTGTTGCAGCTCAGCATTACAGCTCTATTTTATTTAGAAGATAGCAGGAAAATCCATCTTCGAGGCATGAGGGCACGTCTATCTAAAGACACGAGGAGAAGAGCGCCCCAGTGCGCGGGAGAGAGCGAGCGAGCTGGCTTTGGCTCTTGTATTTATATGTTTATCTCTCCCTGGGCCTGTGCTATGTAAATTGGGCCAGCCAGGAGTGGTGTTTGTTTTACCTGAGGTCCTCACTCCGGTCCTCGGACCTTCTTTTGTTTCATTTTCGCGGGCTTTTCCCTTCCTTGTCTGTAGCCACCGCCATTTTGGACTCCTTTTCCCTGTTCTACCTCCCTAACACTTACAACAACCCCATCAAGATGACACTGGTCAGACCACAGATGACCAGTTTCAGGATGACTTGTCAGAGCTGAATATGCTGTTTCTGCACGTAGCCTCCTTCTCTCCTCTATAAAATCTCTTTCCTACTGATTGTCAGTGAGTGGGGGAGTCAGCCTTTGGACAGGAGTTTGTCCCCCCGACTCCCATAGCCATTGCCGGCATCCAAGGTAAAGCAAACTTTCTTTTCCACCAACTTTGTCTCCTTATTGGCTTTTGAGTGGCGAGCATCCAGAGCCCACTTTTGGTTACACTTCCTGGACTGCAGCACTCACCCCCTCATTTGTCTCTCCACATTCCCTCTTGACTTTTTTCCATCCAGTCCCAACACAACAAGGCACAATGAGCTTTTAAAGAGGTAAATCATTCAGTGGCAGTTTTTTGCATTAAGCCCTTTATCAGCACCTCGTAGCCTGGATCTTCTACTTGTATATAACAGGTCTTAGCTTTCCTGTTGAACTGGCTCTTGACTGTAGCTACTTTGGCCTTTGCATCTATGTTCCTTTCTGGCTCAGGGCCCGTTACACACTCTTCCTTCTGCTTGGAACACCTACTCAACCTTTGGCTCTTAACATGACCATACCTCCTCAGAGAAGCCTTCCCTGCCATTCTGAGGCAGGTTGGCCTCCCTTCTACCTGCCCCACCACACCACTGTAGCATGCTTGAAGAGTTTTTGATGACTAAGGAAATGTGTAATTGGTGGTTTGACTGTTTTATTCACTGTTGCATCTTCAGAGCCTATCTCAAGGCCATGGGCATCATGGATGGGCCTTTGATGTGTTTTAATATGAATCAACACAGAGGTTAAACCAGATAAATGAAGCATATTGCTTGATGTCTATCACTCTCTCCTTTCAAATCCTTGGGCTGGTATGTTGTGAAAGTGAAATCAGTCAGATACGACCTGTCTCTTATACACATCTAGATGTGTATAAGAGACAGGTTTTAATATGAATCAACACAGAGGTTAAACCAGATAAATGAAGCATATTGCTTGATGTCTATCACTCTCTCCTTTCAAATCCTTGGGCTGGTATGTTGTGAAAGTGAAAGTCAAAGTCGCTCAGTTGTGTCTGACTCTTTGCGACCCCATGGACTATACAGTTCATGGAATTCTCCAGGCCAGAATACTGGAGCGAGTAGCCTTTCCCTTCTCCAAGGGATCTTCCCAACCCAGGGATCAAAACCAGGTCTCCTGCATTGCAGGTGGATTCTTTACCAGCTCAGCCACCAGGGAAGCCCCTGGTATGTGATAGACTGGTAATAACTGTGACAGTGACCATATATAGCACTTTGTGAATTCTTTAGATTTCATAAAGAAATACTTTCACATGCATTCCTTAACTTGACCCTTACAACAAGCCTTTTATTTTATTCCCACTTTACAGATGGGAAAACTGACCTTTGGTGGGATGTAGGTATTTATTTGGCAGAAGCTGTGCCAGCCCTGATGCTTATTAGCTGTCTGAGCTTGGACAAGTCAGGAAAGTTTTCTGAGCCTCAACTCCTTCAAGGACAAGTCAAGTTCTCCCCACTCAGCTTGCCCACAGCAACTCTGCCTTCTCCCATCATGGTGCATTTCATACTATATTTTAACGTTTGAAGATGATTTATTTCTTTCTTTTTGGCTGTGCTGGGTCTTCTTTGCTGCGAGGTTTCTCTAGTTGCAGTGAGCAGGGGCCACTCTCTAGTTTTGGTGCATGGGTTTCTCATTGAAGTGGCTTTTCTTGTTGCAGAGCATGGGCTGGGTATGTGGACTTCAGCAGTTGTGGCTCGTGGGCTCTAGAGAATGGGCTCATTACTTGTGGCCCACAGGCTTTGTTACTACTTGGCATGTGGAATCTTTCCAGACCAAGGATTGAACCCATGTCCCCTCCACTGACAGATGGATTCTTAATCATTAGACCATCAGGGAAGCCCTGTATTTTAATTTTTAAAAAATTTTCCCCTCTCTTGCACCAGATCTGAAGCACCTGAGGGTAAAGATTTTGTGTTATTCAAAGCACAGTGCCCAGCACAGAGTAGCCCCTTAATCCATTAGGGCTGCTATAACAGAATACCACAAACTGGGTGTCTTATAAACACCAAACACTTAATTTTCACAGTTCTGGGGCCTGGAAGTCCCAGATCAAGGTGCTGGTGGTTTTGGGGTCTGGTGAGGCTGGCTTCCTGGTTCATATAGCTGGTCGTCTTCTTGCTGTGTTTTCACAGGAGGAAGTGGGGAGGGAGCTCCTTAGGTAGGGTCCCTTTTATAAGGTCACTGATCTCATTTATGGGGGCTCCACTCTTATTACCTAATCTCCTGCCAAAGACCCCACCATCACATGAGAGAGGGGGCTCTAATTTCAACATATGAACTTTGCAGGGGACACATTCAGTCCAGAGTGATCCTCAAAATGTTGGCTGAGTGATACTCTAATGAGACAGCACATGGAGGAACTCTCCAAATCATGTTGCTAACGTGGTACCCCTGGCATCATCGCCCAGGGTGGGAAGAGACCACAGGTTTTGGGTAAAAGTCTGCAACCCCTCTTGGCTTCAGCCAGGGTTGCTCAGAGGGTTAAACTTCACTTCCCTAGACAGGTGAGGGACTCCTGGCCCATTGGCATCCTTTAAAATTGCTGCTTGTGCTCACCTGGCAAGTTCCATGATTTGTATGGAAATTTCTAGGTCCCTGAATCTTTAAGCATCACTCAGAATTGAATGAAGCTGAGGTTGCCTTTTAAGCCTGTAATTGCAAACTTGAGTTGCTACATCTTGCCCCTGATTGGGTTTTCTTTTGAGTTTTCATTCTGTTAGTTTTCACTTCCTACTGAGTTAGTTACCTCACTAACCTGACATGTTTTCCTCACCCAAGAAGACGGCAGTTATAGGAAAGCTGGCAGTCAGCCCCCATTTTTGTGATTTTACTTTTTATTTTCTCCTATACCTCCCAGAAAATACTCCTTTATCATTTTTTTCAACTGTATACCTTTTATTTTATATTGAAGTATAGCCGATGAACAAACAATGTTTTGATAGTTTCAGATGAACAGAAAAGGAACTCAGTCATACATATGCATGTATCTATTCTCCCCCAAACTCTCCTCCCATCCATGCTGCCATGTAACATTAAACAGAATTCTGTGTGCTATTGAATTTGTTGGTTATCCATTGAAAATACTCCTTTCAATCTGAAAAATTGTTTATGGACAAAACGTTATTTTTTTTTCCTAGCAATTATTTATCTCTCAACATCTTTCTCTATTCCCTTGCATTTGGTTGAAATGACCCTGTGAGGCCATTTATTTTTCATTAGGCAACCATAGTGTGTGTGTGTAGATTGCAGAGGATCATGGGTGATTTTGGTGCATGGCTTATGCAAGAATCAAGTAACTATCAGATTGTTAGTATTTTTAAAAGTCTCATTGCAGTGGGTTCATGGGCCCGGGTGACATTTGTTTACACAGCTCTGGTTATTTATGGCACACGGTGAAAATGGGCAAAGAAATGAATTTACAGCTTGGAATGAGTCAAATAATTCTCAGTAACAACATCTCCCTAACAGCCCCATTAAGGTCATTCACAACCATAGCCTTGCTGCCATGCGCTCAAAACGGTTCCCGGGTCTTAAAAAGCCCAAGCTTCAAGGAAAGCACTTTTCATGTCACACAAGCCCTCCCTTAAAGGAACCCTGTCTCTCAGGCCACCCGCAGTGAACACCATCTGAAACTCTTAGATCAGATGGGTGAAAAGTAGAAACTGATCACTCATGTATAAGGAAATACAAACAGGAATTAAATACATGGAAAACGCTCAACCTCACTGCTTGTCACAAGAAAATAGAAAGGTTCCATTGTATCTCTGGGTTTCCCTGGTTGCTCAGTAGTGAAGAACTCACCTGCCAAGGCAGGCAGAAGATGAGGTTCAATCCTTGGGTCAGGAAGATCCCCTGGAAGAAGAAAATGGCACCCCACTCCAGTATTCTTGTCTGGAAAATTCCTTGGACAGGGAAGCCTGGTGAGCTACAGTCCATGGGGTCCCAAAAAGAGTCAGACATGACTTAGCGACTAAACAACACCAACACTTGTATCTTTCTCATATAATAATAAATGGTAGGCATCCAGACCCCCAGGGCTGGTTAGGTAGTTGTATTAGTGCTAACTAGTAGACTTTGTTTCCCTTCCTTGGTGGCTCAGATGGTAAAGAGACCCAGGTACTGGGTAGGGAAGATCCCCTGGAGAAGGAAATGGCAACCCACTCCAGTATTCTTGCTTGGAGAATCCCATGGACAGAGGGGTTTGTGGGGGGCTACAGTCCAGGTGATTGCAAAGAGTTGGACATGACTGAGTGATTATCACTAGCTATAGACTTTGCATAGCAGTGCACATTAGTGAAACATTTCTGCAGGGCAATTTAGCAGCACACATCCAGAACTATGTGATGCTTCATACCTGTTGGCCCAGCATTTTTTCTCACGTGTATGGAAAATGAAGAAATAATTCAATGAAAGAGGACAAATTCCCTATAGCCTGAAACTCTTGCAGGCAACATTATCTATAGCATGTAAAATTGGAAATGACCTCCAACAGTGGGAAAATAATTGCACAGTCACTCACTGAAATATTATATAGTTATTAAAAAGTGATTATAAAGACCATAGAAACAATAAAAAAGTGTCCAACATAGTGTTTAGAGGAAAAAGAGGCTAAAAATCTAATCTGTGATTACAAAGTAAAATGTGTAAACGCATATGCCAAAAGTAGAGGTTAGAACTCAGAATGAGACTCTTTGGGAAAAGATCATTGTAGAAGTATGCTTTCTGTGTGTATATATGTGTGTATAAAGCAACATATTTTCTTTTTAAAAAAATCTTGATGTTAAAATTGCTGGTAGAGGTCAGGGAAAGGCAGTATTCCATATCAAGTTAGTAAGTTTTGGAATTAAATATGTGATGAAATCTTAGTCACTTACCAGTGGTGTAAACTTGAGCAAATTAATTGACTTCTCTGGGTCTCAGTGTCTGCATCAGTAAAATGGGAATAAAAAATATAACTTCTGTTTTTGGACTATGGTGGACATGTATTTTGAGGAAATACACGTAAAGAACTTGCTACAGTATTTGATATAGCTAACTTTCAGTGATTGCTATTATTTTTATGTATATATATCTAAGCTATCAAAGTTTTTTAAAAGATTTTTTTTGATGTGGAGCATTTCTAAAGTCTTTATTGAATTTGCTTCTGAATTTTCTTTATTGAATTTATGGTTTTTTTTTTTTTTTTTTATAAAAAATATAACTTCTGTTTTTGGACTATGGTGGACATGTATTTTGAGGAAATACACGTAAAGAACTTACTACAGTATTTGACATAGCTAACTTTCAGTGATTGCTATTATTTTAATGTATATATATCTATCTAAGCTATCAAAGTTTTTTAAAAGATTTTTTTTGATGTGGACCATTTCTAAAGTCTTTATTGAATTTGCTTCTGAATTTTCTTTATTGAATTTATGGGTTTTTTTTTTTTTTTGGCCCTGAGGCATGCAGGATCTTAGCTTCCTGAACAAGGATCGATCTCATATCTCCTACACTGGAAGGCGAAGTCTTAACCACTGGACCACAAGTGAAGTCCATACCATAGTTTTAAAAGGCATAATTGTTGATTATCCTATATCCACTTACCACAGACTGTTAGTCAAAGCCATCATGGTGCCCCTTCCTCCTTCCAGTGATTGATCCAGGCATTGGTATAAGTTATTGTTTTTTAGTTAGTAAGCCATGTGTGACTCTTTTGGCACCCCATGGACTGTAGTCCACCAGGCCCCTCTGTCCATGGCATTTCCCAGGGAAGAATACTGGAGTGAGTTGCCATGTCCTTCTTCCAGGGGATCTTCCCAACCCAGGGGTCGAACCCCAGTCTCCTGCATTGCAGGCAGATTCTTTACCACTGAGCCACCAGGGAAGTCCATTGGAGTGAGAGCTAATCCTAAATAATGAGACTTGAAAGGAGAAACACACAAAGAATGGATCTGTTTTATTTCTCTGGGCATTGCCAAGTTAGATGTAACACTTGGACCAATGGTCTTCATTGTCTGAAGATGAACCCAATACCAGGAATGGCAGAGAGGGACTGAAAACACCTGGGTCCTCATGGACATTGTTGAGCCCTTGGATGAACAACACACATGTTCACCCTGCCTCACTTCTTTCAGATATATGAGAGAATAGCTTTACAAATGTTTTCATCAGCTGGAGTTAAGGTATTCAGTTACTTGCAAATCGAAACATCCTGATATAATCAGGATACAACAGTTACTTTTCACTGGGAGACCTGAAATTTATTGGTCAGAAAATGGTTAATATGACACTTTGCTCCCCTGATGTCTTCCTTTCCTCGGTATTCTCCTTGGATTTCAGACCTTCCTGTATACTGTGGGCTTGACAGCTCCTCTTGGACATCTGAAAAGATACAGCGCAAACCTGACATCTCGAAAGCTGGGCCCATGATCTCTGTGTGTGCCAGTGTGCGGACACACATGTATAGGTTTTCTCGCCCTCTCTCTGACACTCACCTCCCATGGGTCCTTGTCTTAGGAAACATGACCACCCTCTCTCTAGCTTTGTAACTTAGAGCTCATCCTTGACACGTCCTTCTCCTTCTCTCCCCATATTCAGTCGATTGCCAGATCTTCTTAATTTCACTTTTAAAATATTTTTGAGTCTATCCACTTCTCTTGGCTTCCCCCAAGCGACCCTGGCCCAGGTTATGAGAGCTCTCACTTGACTTATAACAATAGACTCATGTTGGGATTCTCCACACTGAAAGCTGTGTTTCTCTAATCTATTCTCTATTTAGGCTATAGATCTATATCTTTATATGTAGATCTGATGCAAATCCCATCATGTCACCTTTTTGCTTAAAAGCGTCCCATGTTTGCCACTTGCTCCTGGAATAAAGGCACAACTGTTTCACATAGGTGAAGGGGCCCTCCATGATGAATGCTCACCTGCAATTGTTTTCGAGTCCTGATTTCTCTCCTTTCTTCCTTATATATCATGTTTCTGCCATCAAAAGACTTCTGCATATTCTTTCTGCAGTGAAAGAATATCTCTCTTCTATTTTTATGCCAAGCTAATTGTATTGATTTTTCAGATCTTAGCACAACTGTCACTTCTTTGGAGAGCGTTCTAAGACCGAGTCAAACATTCCTGTTGAACACACTCGTGTATTTCCCAAATGGGTACTTAAGGGCCACTGCAATTTTGCGTTTATTTTTGTGACTCTTTGATCAAGGTCTGTTTCTTCTCCAGTAGACTGTAAAATTTTACTGCCCACCATTCTCTTCCCAGAGGAGGGATTCAACAAATATTTGTTGGGTGACTAATGAATGAATGGATATTGACCTAATTCAGCCCCTTTATATTACATGAGCTACAGACACAGCCTCATAAAATGGCTTTGTCTCTCCAGTTGTACATAAAGCTACCAGAATTAACTCAGAATCATAAGTCTGATCACTATTTCTTTGCATGAAGCTAATGGTTCTTCCCTACATCAAGAACAGAATGTGTTATATTTCTGACCTCACTTTTCAATTTTGTCTCCTAATTCTACTCTTTCCACTGCCCTCTGCATTTTTTTTTTCACATTCAGTCACACTCAACTGCTTGCTGTTCCCTTACACTTTCACTTTTCCTAGCTTTGTTTATGATGTTCCCGCTAGCCATAACTCCATTCAAGCATCACCTCCTTTCAAAAATTGAATCCATTCTTCTAAATTCAGAGTAAATGCATTCTACTTAAAGTTTTCTATAATTCTTCTGATTTGTATTCATTTCCCCATTCTTGATGGTCTCACAGTCTACAAGATACTGGGCTCAAAATAGCCCTGTATTGTAACCTGTCTTAAACACTACACCCAGAGATATCTTGAGTGGTGTTACTAGGAAGAGTCACGTGAGTCATGTTTCCACACCATAAAGACTCCATTTTTAAACTTCTGTCCTTCGTTAGGGTTGTTCACACGTATATATTTTTAAAATTTGTATTAGAGTGTAGTTGCTTTATAATGCTGTGTGAGTTTCTGCTGTACAACAAAATGAATCGGCCACAAGTATACATACATTCCCTCTTTTTTTGATTTCCTTCCAATTTAGGCCACCATGGAGCATTGAGCAGAGTTCCCTGTGCTATACAGTGGTTTCTCACCAGTTATCTTTTTGATATCAATCATGTATATATGTCACTCTCAGTCTCCCAATTCATCCCACTTCCCTTCTCCGCTTGGTATTCATACGTTTGTTCTCTACATCTGTGTCTCTATTTCTGCTTTGTAAACATTTACTACTCTTTCCTGGGAGCCTTGGTCAGTGTAGAGCCCTGGAGTTTGGGGTGCCAGAGGAGAGAGGAAGGGTTAAGTCTCTTGGAAGACAGGAGATGAATGCACTTGAATGTATATGTGTATTATGTATGGGGACAATGGGGTTCTCTTGTCCAGCTCTTGGAATTACTACCTGGGCAATCTCTCTGAGGCAGGTGGGAGAGGGATAGTTTTGCACCGTGGTGTGGAGTCATTCACATGCAAATACCCCTCTGCCAGCTGTAATCCTGATCTGCATCAGGATCCACCTCAGTCCCTGTGTCCCTCTCCAGATTAAATTTCCTTAAGTCCCTTTTAGGCTTAGGAAGGAATTCCTCTTGCCCTTGACACAGTTTCCTTTTAAAATAATTTGCCTAATGGCATCACTGATGCAATAGGCAAACTCTGGGAGATGGTAAGGGACAGGGAAGCCTGGCATGCTGCAGTCTATGGGGTCATGAAGAGTCAGATGCGACTTGGCAACTGAACAACAAAAATGTGTTTTAAATGCACTTATGTAAGAAAAATATAAGTAAAAATACATGCATTGATGAAAAGGGAAAAAAAAAAGTCTGATTGGTTCAGACTGGTAATAAGTGGATAACTGAGGTCTGGGAAGCCAAGTGAAGCCTTCTGTGCTGTGCTGTGCTAGGTACTTCAGTCAAGTACCACTTTGTGATCCCATGGACTGTAGACTGCCAGGCTCCTCTGTCCATGGGATTCTCCAGGCAAGAATACTGGAGTGGGTTGCCATGCCCTCCTCCAGGGGATCTTCCCAACCCAGAGATCAAACCCAGGAGCCCCACATTGCAGGCGGATTCTTTACCACCTGAGCAACCAGGGCAACCCGAGAATATTGGAGTGGGTAGCCTATCCTTTCTCCAGGGAAGAATAGCTGCCTGCAAAAGCTTCTGAATGTCGGCCCTCATGCCGGCCCCCACGAGGCTGCCTGGCCAGGAAACCTTTGAAAGAAAATTAAACTGGCTACCAGCATTTTGTTGTTCACTCCTTTTTAAATGGTTCTTGAGTTGTTGACCTTTTTTCACCCTCTTAAAAATAAGTGGAAAACATCCAGAACTGACAGATAAGACTTGGTTTCCTCCTGGGAATTTACTCTAAACAAACACCGGTTAGAGTCTTCGAAAGACAGAACAAAGACAATGTTTGAAAGTAGGAAAGTAAAAATACTGCTGAGGATGAAATTGGAAAAAAAAAAAAATCACAAAGCAACTCCTTCATTTCCCCAGACCTTCTCCTTTGCACTGCTGGAAAACTTGTAGCAACTCATGCCATTGTCTTTTTAAATTAGACTTTCTGATCTTTGTTAGAAAAAAGAATAATCCTGCAGCTCTCCACTGCAGAACGAAATGTGTTGAACAAAACCATCTTGCTTAAAGCAGAGAGAGGAGTGCCCTTACCTATCTCTGGGGGACTGTTCGCAGGGCCAACATTGCACAGGAGAGGGGGGCCAGCTAGGGACTATAGCAAATTACAGTGTATGGAAATCCTGTAGCCACCTGGATGTCTGCTTAAATAAACGCTGTGCCAGGGTCTTTAATTGCTGTCTGGACCCGAAACAAAAGCTTCAATCATCAATCTTGCAATTACCCCACCACCCCACGGTGTTAAGCGTTCAATTACCCTGTCGCTGCATGCTGCCCACCAGATCATTAACTCCCATGCCACTCCACTCTGCCTATCAGGTGAATTCCTGGTGATCCAATTCCAGCGTTTCTCAGGTGAAACTCGAGTGCTGTTTCCATGGAGGGAGAGATATGTCCATTTCATATTAGAAATGATTATGAAGGCTGCCAGTTTCCATCCTGGCTCTGCCACAGAATGTCCAAGGCTTTAGATCTGCAGCATAACTGTCTGTAATTGACAGGTTTAATACCCATTTTGTCTCTCCACAGAATATAATGAGATGCTGTGGAAAGCTGTTGAACATAGAGAAGATGTTTTCCAATGCTAGGTTGTGGGCTTGCTGAGAGATATAAACTCTCTGGTATCTTTCTCACCTCTCCTGCTATACTTTCTTTAAAAGAAGAGCTGGCAGAGACAACTCAGGTTCAGGGTCAGCTTTTGGGGAGAAAGTATAGAAGGTCATGTGATGAAGGGATTAACACTCTGAACTTAGCATGGGAATGTTCCCTTTCTCCTCTTTTTCTTTCCCTCTCTCATTTCTCCCTTTTCTTCTTTTTTCCCCCAAGCAAGAACAGCATAACCGACCAGGAACTGCTGCTTTGAACACTTCTTTGCCCAGAGAAGCTCAAGATGAGCCAAGTAGCTGCCTTAGGCAGTCAGGGATGCCAGGGTTGTGCTGGCAGATGTCTAACACTGCCTCTTTTAGAACCAAAACAAAAGGAAATTTGGTTTGTAGTATATGCCAGTTTCTGTGGTGTAAATGTGATGTGTGTGTGCACACTCAGTTGTGTCTAACTCTTCTGTGACCCCATGGACTCTTGCCTGCCAGGCTCCTCTGTCCATGGGATTTCCCAGGCTAGAATACTGCAGTGAATTACCATTTTCTTCTCCATGGTATCTTCCCAACCCAGGGATCTAACCTGCATCTCCTGCATTGGCAGGTGGATTCTGTACCACTGGAGCCACCAGGTAAATATCACAGGGAAGAACAGGTCTGACTCCATATTGGATTTGTTTCTTTTATTCTAATCTTTGTATTTTATTGCTTTTGCTACAAGTTAATCACTGAAGAAATGTTGCTTATAGCTTAAAGTATATACATAATGGCCCATCTCTGGGAACTCTGCTTCCCTGCCTAAGCAATTAAGCTGAAATACCTTTGTTTAGCTCACAGGAAACATCCTGACCAGGCCCACTTATGAATGGATTCAGGAAAGAGGAAATTAACATAGCCCCTCTGGAGCTGGGCCAGAACCAGGAAATACTTGCAACAACTTACTTCTGCCTTTTTTACTTTGCCTCCTCACCTCCCCTTTCTTTGTTCTGTGAAAGAAATCAGTATCCAAACCCAGGCAAGATGGTTCTTCAAGATGCTAGTCTATCATATTTTTGATCTGTTGGCTTTCTGAATAAAGTTGCTATTCCTTGCTCCAACAGCTTGTCTCTTAAGTTTTGGCATGTTGCGTGTGTCAAGCAGTATGAACGTGGACTAGGTAGCATAAATACTCCCTTCATGACCAGTTTTGAGCCGTCCATGTGAAGCGACTGTACGTGATGGTGGGCAGAAATGCATGCTTCATCTCCCATGAGCCTGTAGGAGCCAGCTCTGCACACCCTGAGGCCTTTCCTGTTCTTTCCCTGGCATGCTCTTCCCTGGGCCCATCTTCCCTGACCACTGGAATGGAACAACAGGGACAGAAATGCATGGTTGCACCCACAGGGAAAAGAGAATGGATACAACTTGATCAGCTCAGGTCAGAGACCTGTAGCCTTGACTGTGGGAGGACAGGGTTTGAGCTCAGGCGACAAGGACCCACCCCTAAAATGACACTCACACAGGTGGGTTCTCAGAAGGTGATAAACTTCAACCACTGGGGCAATGATTATAGACAAGTTTACTTCATTTGCTTAAAAAAAATTGAAGTGTAGTTGCTGTAGCGTGTTGGTCAGACACTTCAGACTCTTTGCGACCCCATGGACTGTAGCCTGCCAGGCTCCCCTGTCCATGGGATTCTCCTGGCAAGAATACTGGAGTTGGTAGTCATTCCCTTCTTCAGGAGATCTTCCCAACTCAGGGACTCTTGCATTCTCTTGCATTGCAGGCAGGAGATTCTCTACCACTGAACCACCAGGGTAACGCTTACTGTAGGGTAAGGGAGTTAGAGAAGGCGAGGTTTGGAAAAAGAATGAGACCAGCACTTTACAGGAACAGATCCCCTTTACTGAGGCAAGAAAGGGCAGCAGTCAGATTAGTGAGCTGCTGCCATAACCCAAGAAAAGAGTAAGTATATATAAGCATATACGTGGAAAGCTACTGTCTTAAGGGGGCCTGTTCTTCTCCAAGGTTGTTCTGAGTAGTTATATCTTAAAAGGCTGGGGCAAAGAATTCTGGACATTGGCCAAAGGCTGGACCGGCTGGGAGCTGGGCGTAATCAACCTTAACGTCCTTTTTTTTTTTCTCCTTTGGGTGAGAGAGTTCTTTGTTTTGCATAGGATGGTGGGGAGGACATGGAGAAGAGTTTTAATTCCAGGCTATTTTGAGCCATGTAACTTTCCTTCACTTACAACATTCTATAAGTTATAGGTGTAGATTGTTAAAAATTGTTCACAATTCTTAAAGGTTATGCCCCATTTATAGTTATAAAATACTGGCTATATTCCCAAAATTGTATAATATATCCTTTTACTTCACTCATTTTTACTAAAATATGAACTGTGGCTGCACAATACTGCCGTGCAAAGGGACATTAAAAATATTCTGTGTGTCTTCTTTGGAGAAATGTCTGTGTAGGTCTTCTGCCTATTAATAACATCACTTATATGTGGACTCTAGAATAAGGGTACAGATGAACTTACTTGCAGAGCAGAAACATAGACAAAGATGTAGAGAACTAACTTATGGATATCAAGGTGGGAAGGGGAGTGGAATGAACTGAGAAATTGGGATTGACTTATATACACTATATAAAGGGCTTCCCAGGTGGCACTAGTGGTAAAGAACCCGCTTGCCAATGCAAGGAACAGAAGAGACACACGTCCGATCCCTGAGTCGGGACGATCCCCTGGAGAAGGAAATGACAACCCACTCCAGTATTCTTGCCTGGAGAATTCCATGGACAGAGGNTATACACTATATAAAGGGCTTCCCAGGTGGCACTAGTGGTAAAGAACCCGCTTGCCAATGCAAGGAACAGAAGAGACACACGTCCGATCCCTGAGTCGGGACGATCCCCTGGAGAAGGAAATGACAACCCACTCCAGTATTCTTGCCTGGAGAATTCCATGGACAGAGGAGCCTGGTGGACTACAGTCTGTCCGGTCACAAAGAATCAGACATGTCTGAAGCGACTTAGCATGTATATGCAAGTATCATAAAATCTGGCCAATCAGATTACTTTTTCCTTCTGGTGGAGGATGGGCATGCAGAGTGGGGAAACGTTTCCTCTCTCTTAGCCGTTCCCAATAGGTCTCTTCCTAGGTCCTTTACTGTTCCCCTCTAACACACTCCACTGAGTTACATCATTCTCACCCCACGTCTAGTCACCAACTCCGTATGAATGATTCACAAACCTCTGTACTTTTCACCTGTACAGAACTCTCTCATGAGCTTTAAACCTTTAAAATCAACTGCTTATTAACACCCACCACCTGTGAGTTTTATGGGCATCTAAAAGGCAACATGTCAAAAAATTAACTTGTGCCTTTCTCTCCCACCTGGCTCTGTTTCCCCATGTTCCTCATTTCAGTGATAACCCCCATTTAGCTGTCAACCAAGCACAAAGCACAGCAATCACTCTCAACCTCATCTTCTCCTCTCATCCTCACATGCAATTAGTCACCATATCTGGTGAATTCTCCCTCTGAAATGGCTTTAAATTCTGTCTACTCTTTCTAGGTAGTTAAGGCTCTCATCACTTCTTCCTGGATTATTACAATAATCTCTAAGCAATTTCCCTCCAGATAATTATCCTCATAGTAGCCGGAGGAAGACTCTTAAAAAGCAAATCAAATGTAGCTAATTCCTTAAATAAAAATCTTCAATGACTCTCCCTCCCCCTAAATGTTAAGCATGACCAACAATTTCATCCCCTGATCATTGCCTCCTGTCTGTCCAGCCTCACATCTTTCTAATACCTCTCTAGAATTACACCTTAGCCATACCGAGCTGTTTGATATGCCCGAGCATGTCATCTGTGTGAAGGTCAAGCTCCCTTCGTTGGAAGTTTTCCACATGCTGTGTCCTGAGGCTGAAATGCTCCCTTCTTAAAATGTAAAAAACCACTTTCTTAAAATAAAAAAAAAAAATTGCATTTTTACTTGCCATAGTATTAAATATTTTTAGTTGGGGAAAAGTTATATTTATTTGTATTAATGTGTATCACATTAATAGTAGACCAGGAAATTAATTTTTTCAACTTCGCATGCTAAGTCGCTCCAGTTGTGTCTGATTCTTTGTGACCCTATGGGCCATAGCCTGCCAAGCTCCTCAGTCCATGGGGAATCTCCAGGCAAGAATACTGGAGTGGGCTGCTATGCCCTCCTCCAGGGGATCTTCCTTGCATTGGCAAGTGGGTTCTTTACCACTAGCACCACCTGGGAAGAATTGTAATATATTTAAAGTGTACGATGTGATGATATGATATATTTACACATTGTGAAATTATTCCCAAGTTAATTAACATCTATTATATCATACATAGATAACTTTTTTATGAGAATGTTTATGATCTACTCTCTTAGTAAATTTAAATATAGAATACAGTATTGTTATTAACTATGGTTACCGTGCTATACGTTAGGCCCTGAGGACTCTCAAGAGTCTTCTCCAACACCACAGTTCAAAAGCATCAATTCTTCAGCGCTCAACTTTCTTCACAGTCCAACTCTCACATCCATACGTGACCACTGGAAAAACCATAGCCTTGACTAGATGGACCTTTGTTGGCAAAGTAATGTTTCTGCTTTTTAACATGCTGTCTAGATTGGTCATAACTTTCCTTCCAAGGAGTCAGCATCTTTTAATTTCATGGCTGCAGTCACCATCTGCATCTTATTACTCAAAGTCTGCACCCCTTGATCAACTTCTCCCCATTTCCACCACTCCCAGCCCTTGGCAACCACCAGTCTACTAATCTCATACAGTATTTACCTTTGTCTGGCTTATTTCACTGAGCAAAAGGCCCTCTAGTTTTCTCCATGTTGTTGCAAATAGCAGGATTTCCTTTTTTTTAAAGATTGAATAATATTTCTATCTACCTATAATATCTTCTTTGTCCATTCATCTCTAGAGGGACACTTAGCTTGTTTCCATGTCTTGGCTACTGTGAATAATGCTGAAATGAACATGGACGTGTAGCTGTCTCTTCATGATACTGATTTCATTTTGATATATACCTTGGAATGTGATTACTGGATCATATGGTAGTTCTGTTTTTAATTTTTGAGGAACTTGCATGCTGCTTTTTATAATAATTGTATTAATTTAAAATCCTACTAACAATCCATAAGGATTCCAATTTTTCCACATCTTTATCAAATTTTGTTATGTCTTGTCTTTTTGATAATAGACATCTTAAAAGGTATGAGGTTATACATCACTATGGTCTTGATTTGCACTTCTCTGATGATTAGTCATCGAAAAAGCAAGAAAAACATCTATTTCTGCTTTATTGACTATGCCAAAGCCTTTGACTGTGTAGATCACAAGAAACTGTGGAAAATTCTGAAAGAGATGGGAATACCAGGCCNCAAAAGCAGAAACATTACTTTGCCAACAAAGGTTCGTCTAGTCAAGGGTATGGTTTTTCCAGTGGTCACATATGGATGTGAGAGTTGGACTGCGAAGAAAGCTGAGCACTGAAGAATTGATGCTTTTGAACTGTGGTGTTGGAGAAGACTCTTGAGAGTCCCTTGGACTGCAAAGAGATCCAACCAGTCCATTCTGAAAGAGATCAGCCCTGGGTGTTCTTTGGAAGGAATGATGCTAAAGTTCAAACTCCAGTACTATGTCCACCTCATGCAAAGAGTTGACTCATTGGAAAATAATTTGATGCTGGGAGGGATCGGGGGCAGGAGGAGAAGGGGATGACAGAGGATGAGATGGCTGGATGGCATCACTGACTCGATGGACGTGAATCTGAGTGAACTCCGGGAGTTGGTGATGGACAGGGTGGCCTGGCGTGCTGTAGTTCATGGGGTTGCAAAGAGTTGGACATGACTCAGCTACTGAACTGACTGACTGACTGATGATTAGTGATGTTATCTTTTCATATACTTGTTGGTCATTGTACATCTTCTTTGGAAAATGTCTATTCAGGTCCTTTAACCATTTTAAAATTATCTTGCTCTTTGCTATTGAATTGTTAGAGTCTCTTATACATTTTGGATATTAAGCCATTATTGGGTATATGGTTTGGAAATATTTTCTCCCATTTTTTAGGTTACCTTTTCATTTTGTTGATTGTTTCCTTGCTGTGCAGAAAACTTTTGTGTGGTGTAGGTCCACATTTTTGCTTTTGTTGCCTTTGCAGCAGGTTTTATATAATTAACTACTGTGATCCTGTGTCATTATGATAACTGACAGCAGAGGATGCTTTAGTCAAATTAATCTGAAAGTTTTAACTATAAAATATTCAAGTATACAAGAGTGTAGATTAGGGTTGTCCAATAGGACTTTCTAAAGTAACAGGAAAGTTCTATAATCTACCTTGGTTCATATGACAGCCACTTGTTTTCCAGTAGAGCAGTCACTAGCTGCATGTTAGTGTGGGACACAGGAAATGTGGCTAGTACACTGAACTCAAATTTTAATTTTATAAAGTTTTAATTAATTTAAATCCAAAATGAGTTAACCACAAGTGGCTAGTGTCTACTGTGCTAGAAAGAATAATATTTAAAAGCCCTCTGTGTTCGCTACCCAGATTTATCAAATATTATTCATGTGTATTTCAGTCTTTTAAAAAGGAAACAAAATGTTATAGAAACAGCTAAATTTCCCTATAAACACTTTCTGCATCCTCCATCTTATTTACATCCCTTTCTTACCCACTGTAACCATTCTTCTGAGCGTAGTTGAAAATTCCCTGCACATTTTTACACTAGTATCATATATCTATCCGTAAGCAAATCGTTGATATACTTTGCACATTTTAAAATGAGGTTTACATCATACTTTACATGTCTTTGTACAACTTGTTTTTCTCCATATGCCCTTGGGATGCGTCTGTTTTGATGAAGGTAGGGCTAGTTCATTCCTCTGGTCTCCTGTATTCTAGTCTAATATCAGGATTTATTGACCTGTTCTCCTTCAAAGTGACATTTAAGCTAATTTGAAAATTTCACATTTACGGATAGTATTGCAGTTAACAGTCTTGTTAGTTAGTGTTAGTCACTCAGTTGTATCTGACTCTTTGCAACCCCAACGACTGTAGCCTGGTATGCTCCTCTGTCCAAGGGGTTCTCCAGGCAAGAGTACTGGAGTGGGTTGCCATTTCCTTCCTCAGGGGATCTTCCCAACTCAGGGATTGAACCCAGGTCTCCTGCATTGCAGGCAGATTCTTTACCATCTGAGCCACCAGGGAAGACTAACAGTTTTGTACAGGTCCCAAAATGTTTGAAGGCCTGCTGCTGCTGCTGCTAAGTCACTTCAGTTGTGTCTGACTCTGTGTGACCCCATAGACGGCAGCCCCCCAGGCTCCCCCATCCCTGGGACTCTCCAGGCAAGAACACTGGAGTGGGTTGCCATTTCCTTCTCCAATGCATGAAAGAGAAAAGTGAAAGTGAAGTCGCTCAGTCTGTCCGACTGTTAGCGACCCCATGGACTGCAGCCCACCAGGCTACTCCGTCCATTGGATTTTCCAGGCAAGAGTACTGGGGTGGGGTGCCATTGCCTTCCCCGGTTTGAAGGCCTAGGAGTGGAATAGTTGGATCATAGGTTATGCGCTCAGATGGTAAAGAATCTGCATGCAGTGCGGAAGACCTGGGTTGAGACCTTGGATTGGGAAGATCCCCTGGAGAAGGAAAGGGCAACACACTCCAGTATTCTTGTCTGGAGAATCCCTGGCAGTCTACAGTCCATGGGGTTACAAAGAATCAGAAACAACCGAGTGACTAACACACAGAGTATGTGCATCTTCAGCTTTGCAAGATGGTGCCAAATTGCTCCTCAAAAGTCTTGTCCCAGTGCACACTCCCACCCCATCAGCAGTGCATGACTGTGACTATTAGTACGTCCGGGAGTTCTGAGGAAAATGTATTAGCTGGACACTTACAAATGGCGGCCTCAGGGTACGCACAGGACTTTTGGCTTCTATTCGAGTCACAAACTTCATCCAACTCACTTTTACTTGAGAAACTGAAGGTAACCGATTGACCTTCCCATATGTGCAATCTAGGAAAATGGTCCAGATGAACTTATTTGCAGGGAAGGAATAGAGATGCAGATGTAGAATATGGTCGTGTGGACGTGGGAGCTGGGGGACGGGGGAGTGAGGTGAATCGGGAGAGTAACAGGGACATGCATGCACTATCACATGAAAAATAGACGGCTAGTGAGAAGCTGCTGTATGGCACAGGGAGCTCAGCTCGTACTCTCTGGTGGCCTAGATGGGTGGGATGGAGGGAGTTGAGAGGGAGGCCCAAGAAGGTAAGGATATGTACCTGACTCACTTTGTTGTACAGGAGAAACCAACACGTGATTGTAAAGTAACTATTCCCCAAAACAAAACAAAACAAAAAAAAAAAAAAAAAAAAAAGGAAGAAGAAAGAAATGGTCTCTCATTCATTGCTAAGACTCTTTCTTTGCTTCCTCCCCTTTCTCTTTCTTCTCTCTCTGATTCTTCCTTCCTATTCGCTAAGGCAGCAAAAACAGGGGAATTTGAAGTGTAGATAGAAATAGAGATGAAGAGCACAGCTGTTTTCTCAAGGAGCTCCAGCTGAGCGCACACACAGGGCTAAACCCCTGTGCGTACACAGACTGCAGGTGATGAAAGAAAGGATGGACTACACGGTAGGCTGTGTTATCATGAAGGGCTTTCTCTTAAAACATCACATCAGAGCTGAATAAAACAGGATTTGGGCAAAGACACAGTCAGGGGGCATTTCCAGTGGAGGTCGGAGGTAAAATAAAAAGCAGGACATCCTCCAAGTATGTACCATCACAGTGCAGTTATCGACAGATCTAAGAGATGAGGCAGGGGAGATAGACAGGGCCAGATGGTAAAGGCCCTTGCATGTCTTGCTAAAGGCTGTATATTTCATCTTTAGGACAATGACTACAAGCCACTAGGAGTTGGCATCTGTTGTTTTTGTCCGCCAAAACAAAACAAAACATCTGTTGTTTTGTCCGCCATTTCCTTCTTCTGATGTCACTCCCTCCAATCCCTCCTTTGACGGAAATACCTTTTAGAATTCCACTTGTTCTGGGCAGCTAGCCAATCATAGCTTTCTTCCACCCACGTGACCCAGGTCTGACCAATCCTAGTGCCTTAACCCCTTGATTCAAACACAAGGGTTATGTGATCTTAATGGACCAATCAGGGTTTGTCTCTAAAGTTCTAAAGAAGGACAAGGAAGAGGAATATTTCTTTCAGTAGAAAAGAGATGCTCCTCTTTTCATGGAATTTTCCAGGCAAAAATACTGGAGTGGATTGCCATTTCCTTCTTCACTGGGATATTCCAGACCCGGGGATTGAAACTGCCTCTCTTGTGTCTCCTGCATTGGCAGGTGGATTCTTTACCACTAACGCCACCTGGGAAGTCCCAGATAAAGACAAGGAGGAGGAACATTTCTTTCGGTAGAAAGGAGATAAAGATTTCATTTTTAGATTTATCATAGAACATTCAGATAGAGATGTCCAATAGGACGTTGAAAGCCTGAGTTTGGAGAAATACTCTACTGGAGATGGATTTAGGTGCTGTGTTTTGATTATTCTCTTCTCTTCCTTACATTGAACTCATATCTCTGCCTCCAGAATTTATCCTCATTCACTTATAATTCATTCAACAGATATTTAGGGCATGCTTACTCATTTTCAGGCAATAAAACAATGAAAAGGATAGGTCCTTGTTCTGATAGGGGGCAAGGACAGAAAATATTGAATAATATAGAAACAAGACTCTTTCAGTATTTATGAAGATAATAAAACAGAGTGATATAAAAGAGTGATTGGTATTGGGTTGAGTGACACTGATATTGGGTGGCTTTCTCATTCTCTTTTCTCTAGATGAAGGGGCCAGGAGGTTAGGAAAAACGAGTAATCTGATTTACATGATACATTTTTTCCTAGTTATTGTGTTAAAATACAATGTGTGTGTGAAGGAATCAGGGATAGAAGTAGCAAGAACCAGTTTGGAATTTCTTGTAAGAACTGAGGCAGGACAAGATGGTAGTTTCTTTCTCTACTTTCATGTAAGATTTCTTTCTACCTCAGGACCTTTGCATTTGAGGCTCCATCAACTCAGAGACCTTTGCTCCTAGCTCTCCTGATGGTTGTCTCATTCTTTCCATTAACACAGTTCAAATGCCATCTCCATGAGGGTTCCCAGACCACTTCGTCTAGTCTAGCTATAACCACAGTGTCCCTCTGTTTCATGAGATGCTCAAATAGGGACCTGGATGTCTGTGGGCCTGGGAATGGATGGATATCTTCAGAAATGGAATGAACAGTAACAGGAAATCCACTCAGTAACTCTTTTTCCTAGTTCCTGCCCCTTTTAAACTAGGGAAGGAGACTGTTCCACAGGAGTGCTCTGGAATGTTCTTATTTAATATAAAGTCATCCTAGCTGAAAGACTAATAGAGATTAAAAGAAAATCTGGAAACTAGCAGTAGCCACAGGATTGGAAAAGATCAGCTTTCATTCCAATTCCAAAGAAAGGCAATGCAAAAGAATGCTCAGACTACCGCACAATTGCACTCATCTCACATGCTAGTAAAGTAATGCTCAAAATTCCCCAAGCCAGGCTACAGCAATACGTGAACCGTGAACTCCCTGATGTTCAAGCTGGTTTTAAAAAAGGCAGAGGAACCAGAGATCAAATTGCCAACATCCGCTGGATCATGGAAAAAGCAAGAGAGTTCCAGAAAAACATCTATTTCTGCTTTATTGACT
>SJYX01015118.1:172773-184173 GCA_006410675.1 Oreotragus oreotragus | reverse complement strand
GAGGATGAGATGGCTGGATGGCATCACGGACTCGATGGATGTGAGTCTGAGTGAACTCTGGGAGATGGTGATGGACAGGGAGGCCTGGCGTGCTGCGATTCATGGGGTCGCAAAGAGTCGGACACGCCTGAGCGACTGAACTGAACTGAATTGAGGAGGTAACCAGAGATGCAGGCAATTTCTTCAAAGGTCCAAATGCAGGCAAACATCACAAAAGATCTCTCTCTCCCTGGATCTCAGTTTATTTCACTACAGAGTGACACTATTAGACCAGAAAGTGCTGTGGGTCCTGCCGTTCTGAGCTCTGCTCATATTGTTCATGGTGTATGAAGCACCAGGTTGCTCCATAGAGCTCTCTAGAGAGCTTGGTGCTGGCACAGGCAAGAGTCGACCGTTAGCTGCAAGAGTCCACTTTCAGGGATTCTGGGGGCTTCACCAGAGACTCTGCAGCACGCCTGGAGGAGAACAGGAAAGCCAAGGGGGCTCATTAAAAGCTCTTTGATCATGGAAGGGAGGATGAGAAGGAGGGGTGGGCCCAGGAGTTGTTGGACATTTGCAGCTACAAATTGCTTTTCAGGCTCAGAACTAGCTCTAAGGAGAGACTTTTTGGGTTTGGAGGGCTCCCCACAACCACCTCCTGGGTTGTCATGTGAGGCTCTCCTAGGAACTCAAGGACGAGGCGGAGGGGGGGGGATTGTTTGTGTGAGATGCATGCTGATGACATGCATCCTTAGCTGAACCATTTGGTATATCAGAGGCTGAAGTGTGGTCTCTGTGTATCTAAAGAGGCCAGAAATAAGGCATCTTAAATCTCTGTCTGCTGGATGGAGGCTCCTCCCAGTCCCTGACTCCATCAGGAAAAACTGTTGTCTCTGCCTTTTTTTAGCAGCTAGAGGCGTAGGACTGCATATACTTGGGGGTGAGCCTGGGTATCTCTGGGGCATCAAGTCATAGCCTTCTCCTCACCTGGCTGGGCCAGCCCAGCCTCACAGACAGGCCTCCTGCCCCAGCTCCTATTGAACACATCTCTCGGCAGGGACAGTTGGAGCTCTGTCCTGACTCTCAGCCCTCTGACTCCTTTATCTCTCTCTTAGCAGTCCCTTGGGGTCCTGTCCCTATCACTGGAACTGCTCTGATGACTCACACATGGACTACAGGCATGGCACACTCATGGGAGCACATCTGTTAGATAGAAAGCTCAGCCCCTGCAGACATGGTGTATTGGGCCCTCTCGTCTTCTTACCTGCATAGCTTTCAGCACATGTTCCTGATCTGTGCAAGTTGGAGATAGGAGAGCCATTCTGTGCTAGGCACTAGTGCTGCAATGATGAACTAAATGAGATTCTCAGCCTCAGTGCATCACCATCTCATGAAGGACTCACACATTCACAGCTGACCTGAGTGTGACGTGAAGCAAAGTAGGGGGGGATGAAAACCTGGTTGTTCAGAGCAACTTGTTCAGAGAAGCTGGAAAGCAGGAAGTGGTCGATTCTGGTCAGGGGGTAGCAAGAGCCCTCCTCCCTCTTGACCATCATCTCCTACCTGTCTTCCTGCTACTCACCTTGCTCCAGGTGGGCAGCCTTCCAACTGTTCCCTGAACACACCCCTCTTTCCTTTTATCTAGGTCTCTACTCAAATGTCAACTGATTCTGGTCAGGGGGTAGCAAGAGCCCTCCTCCCTCTTGACCATCATCTCCTACCTGTCTTCCTGCTACTCACCTTGCTCCAAGTGGGCAGCCTTCCAACTGTTCCCTGAACACACCCCTCTTTCCTTTTATCTAGGTCTCTACTCAAATGTCAACCATCGCATGGGAGAAGCCCTCCCAACCCTGTCAGCCTGACTTCCCTCTACCCCCTCATTCTCTGTTGCCACACACTTCTTATTCTTCTTTAGAGCACTTGATATATTTCAGGTGTTTATTTATTTTCTGTATCTTCCAGGTAGAAGGTAAGCCGGATTTAATACTATCCACTGTTTAATCCCCAGTACCTCAAAGGTTGCTGGGAGAAGGTGCTGTGCTATGCTGTACTTAATTGCTCAGTCATGTCCAACTCTGCCACCCCATGGACTGCAACCTGCCAGGCACCTCTGTCCATGGGGATTCTCCAGGCAAGAATAGTGGAGTGGGTTGCCATGCACTCCTCCAGGGGATCTTCCCAACTCAGGGATTAAACCCAGGTCTCCCACATTGCAAGAGGATTCTTTCCTGTCTGAGCCACCGGGGAAGCCTAAGAATACTGAAGTGGGTAGCCTGTCTCTTCTCCAGGGGATCTTCCCAACACAGGAATCAAACTGGGATGTCCTGGATTGCTGGAAGAGTCTTTACCAGCTGAGCTACCTGGGAAGCCCCTCTGGGAATATAGTATATGCTAAATTGATGCCTTATTAAATGAATGGGTTGATAGTACAGGAGGCTTCCAGCAGATGGAACATCATGGGCTGACCTTGAAGTGTGGGCGGGATTCAGTTAAGTAAGCATTCCAGGAGGAAGCATTAGTATAGGAGGAAGCATTAGTATAGGCGAAAGCATGAAGGTGGAAAAGTGCAAGAGACATAGAGCAGGTGGGGGTTTAAGATGATAGAAAGAGGAAGGGATGAGTCGCCAGAAAAGGGAAAAGTAGATGCCGATTTTTATGGAAATGCTCACTTCGGTCTGTGACTGTTGGATCCCCACCAACCACCTCTCATGCTTTTTCTCCATTCCCCAAAACCCACATATCCCTTGAAGCTCAGCCAAAGTCTACTCTTCTGTAAACCGTGTGAGTTGGAATCTCATAACTTTCAGTTAAAATCTTACCTTTGCTACTTATTAATAGTAACTATGTCCTTTCTCAGAGTCCCTGTGTATTATAACCTGTTGTTGTTGTTCAGTTGCTAAGTCATGGCTGACTCTTTGAGACCCCATGGATGCAGCACACTAGGCTTCCCTGTCCATCACCATCTCCTGGAGCTTGCTCAAACTCATGTCCATTGAATCAGTGATGCCATCCAGTCATCTTCTCCTCTGTCATCCCCTTCTCCTCCCGCCTTCAATCTTTCCCAGCATCAGAGTCATTTCCAATGAATTGGCTCTTTGCATCCAGTGGCCAAAGTACTGGAGCTTCAGCTTCAGCATCAGTCCTTCCAGTGAATATTCAGGACTGATTTCCTTGAGGACTGACTGGTTTGATCTTCTTGCAGTCCAAGGGACCCGCAAGAATCTTCTCCAGCATCACAGTGCAAAAGCATCAATTCTTCGGTGCTCAGCCTTCTTTATGTAACCTGTGCCCAACGTTGTAAATGTGCTTCCTGGGTTTGTCTCCCAGTGTTCAGGTGATGTATTTCATTCTATGGCACATGGCCCCAATTTTACATCAATATTATGCAAAAATGACTCTTAGGATGAGGAGAAAAGCAGAGGTTCACCTGATTCCTGGTCCTATAAGTTGGGTGAACCATTTAACCTATCTGGACCTCAATATCCTTAACAGTAGTTAAAACACTTCTGTTTTGTATTTGTTGTGAGGAGTAAATGCAATTGCATTAAAAAAAAATTATTTATTTATTTATTTTCGTTGGTGCTGGGTCTTTGTTCCTGTGTGCAGGCTTTTCTCCAGTTGCCATGAGCGGGGACTACTCTCTAGTTGTGGTGCAAAGATTTCTCATTGCCGTGGCTTCTTTTGTTGCAGAGCATGGATTCTAGAGCCCAGGCTCAGTAGTTGTGGTACACAGGTTCAGTTGTCCTGCAGCATGTGGGATCTTCCCAGCCCAGGATGGGACCCATGTCCTCTGCATTGGCAGGTGGATTCCTAACCACTGGACCACTAGGGAAGTCATGCAATTGCATTTTAAAGTGCTCAGCACAGAGAGGTGCTCAAAACAATTATATCTCGCCTCCCTCTTAGTTCCATTTCTGCACGCCGCCCCCCAACCTGCTATGACTCTTCCAAGGTGACCAAATCCACAATTCTCATAGAGCCTGGGCCACCCCAGGCAACCAGGGTTCCTGGTAATTAATGGGTTGAACTTTTTTGCGTGATCTTAACCTCTCCGAGGGGATTGTCAGTGCTATTAATCAGAGGAGGACTTCCCAGGTCTCCTGTAAGGCAGCCTCGGGCATCGTGAAAAATTCATCATAAAAATCCAAATGAGATGGTAAAAGTGTGTTTCTATTTGAAAACTCTGACTACCCGTATGCTAATGCAAGCTGGCACCGAGACAGGGGTAAGATTTTTATTTATTTATTTCTGGGTTCGTATTTGTTCTTGCAGTGATGTTTTTATTCTTCTTNTGAAAAATTCATCATAAAAATCCAAATGAGATGGTAAAAGTGTGTTTCCATTTGAAAACTCTGACTACCCGTATGCTAATGCAAGCTGGCACCGAGACAGGGGTAAGATTTTTATTTATTTATTTCTGGGTTCGTATTTGTTCTTGCAGTGATGTTTTTATCCTTCTTCCAAAGACTGATTGGAGCCCATTCAGCAAGTAGGGCACATTTATTTGCTTAGACTCTAATCACATTATAGAACAGTCAGGGCTGGCATCTTGCAGTTTTTCTAGTTTGCTTTCCTTTTCCAAAGCATGAAGACAGGTGGAAGGAAGAGAGTAACCATTTTTCTCAGAATTGGTGAATAAATGGGGGCCAGAGAATTTGAGTGGATCCACTGCTGAAAGTGAAAAAACTGAGTCATCCCTCTCAGTTACATTCCATGAACATATTTCACATTTGGCTCATATACATTATGGGAAATCTGTACCCAGAAGATTCCCTGAAAAATGTACTTCTTCCTCCTTATATTTACATAGCTATAAGTAATAATATGTATCGAGCTTTTACCAGGTTCTGGACACTGTTCTGGGCTTCCCTAGTGACTCAGATGGTAAGCCATCTGCCTACATTCAGGAGACCTGGGTTCAGTCCCTGAGTCAGGAAGATCCCCTGGAGAAGGGCATGGCAACCCCCTCCAGAATTCTTGCCTGGAGAATCCCAATGGACAGAGAAGCTTGGTGGGCTACAGTCCATGGAGTTGCAAAGAGTTGGACATGACTGAGCAGCTAGGCACAGCACAAGACACTGTTCTAAGCACTTTAGTTGCATCACTTTCTTTACTCTTCATGAAAACCTTATTGCGTAGGTGATTTTATTATCCCCATGTAACAAGGAAATGAAAGGATACAGAGTTTAACTTGCCCACTGCCAACTATTAAATGGTGGAGCTAGATGCTGAAACCAAGCAGACTGACTCTGAAGTTGCATTTTTAACTATAGTAGTTATTAATGCTGATAGCTTAGTAAACAAGTTAGTTGATGGATAATGGCAGATTATTACATTGATAGATGATCATGGTAGAGTCTGCTGTTTAACAACCTTTTTCTTTCTCTTTGGATGCTAAGCTCAGACTACGTTTGCCAGCATCCCTTGCAGTGAAGCAGTCACTAAGCACATCAGGGGAAGAAGTATTTGTCCTGGACTTTGCCTGTTTCCTTCTCACTGATTGATGTGGAGATGACTGGGATCTCTGTGGGAGCCTCAGGCTGAAGACAGAGCTATGCCCACAGCAGCCTGGTTCCCATGGTGACTTTATGGAGTGGGGGCTGCCAGACTGCCCCTACACTCATAGGTACGGGTCATAAATTTCTTTGCTCTTTAAGTGACTGTTTGAATCTCTTTTTTTAATAGCAGCCTAATCCTTACTCCAAACAACATAGTGATTTTTCTTTCCCTCTCAGAGGATCAAAAAGTCTTTTCCTTGGAAGGTAATCTAGGCTAACATTAAAAAAAAAAAAACAAAAAACTAAAGAATTTGGCTGCATCAGGTCTTAGCTGTGTCACTCAGGATCTTTGTTGCATCATGTGGGATCTTTTGTTGTGACTCCCTACTTGTGGCACGTGGGGTCTGGAGCACCAGCCCATGGACTCTCGCTGTGGTGTGTAGGCTTTGGAGCACTTGGGCTTAGTAGTTGCAGTGCCTGGGCTTAGTCACTCTGCGATGTGTGGGATCTTAGCTGCCTTCCCAGGGATTGAACCCCATCCCCTGCATTACAAGGTGGATTCCTAAGCACTGGACCACAAATGTAGTCCCCTAGACTAACTTCTGAATGTGCCACCTGGTAGGTCATCTCTTGAAGACTTTAAGCTGTGGTAATCTTACTTTCTGTTGCGTCAACTCACTCTTTCTCTAAAGGCTCTATTATTGGAAAGTTGGTAAAACAAATTCTAAGGTACCTGTAGCTCAGTATTTCACATGCAGAGTTCCATTCTCCCTGTGGCCATATGATGCAAGTGTGATCCCCCTTCCTACATGCAGAGTCTTCCATTTTCTAAAGACAAGGATCTTGCCCCACGAGTGCTCTTGGGGGCTAAATGTTACCCATTTTCCACCCTTCCAGTTCCTTCATATAGCATTGTTTTGAGAGTCAGATACCAATACCCGAGGGTGTTTATAGTCCTCAAATCATGCTGATTCAGCACAAATTCCAACCCTGGACATGAGTTTTACTCAACTTGTAGACCAACATTTCTATGCTTGTTTTCATTCATCTTTTTTTTTTTTTTTGAAACAGAGAAGAAAGTATTCATTGATCAAGGGTTGAGGAAGGGAGAACCTGTGCACTCAAGACTCCTTCCTATTCATTCATCTTTATACTAAATTTAAGAAACATTTTCCCAGCTTTCTCTGTGTTCAGGGATGCTTGGAGCTTGTAGGCACAGCTTTAGTATATTCTCAGCATGGTAGGTTTACTCTGAGCCTTCTGTGAGCTACTTTATATTATTGTCCTCCCTGTCCTGGGAGGACAAGGGACAGCTTGTTTTCTGGGCACAATGCAGAACCCAACAATGAACCTTATACAATTCTATACAATGACATTTAATTTTCCACACTGTCCAATGAGATTGTCCCTCCTGATTCTGTCATCCAATCTTCCTCCCAGGGAGACAATGAAACTGGAGAAGCAGTTTTAACAGAGAACCTCTAAAGAATGATTAAGCTGTAGTCTATGACCTGTGCTCAGTTGTTTAGTCAAGTACGACTCTTTGCTACCACATGGACTGTAGCCCAACAGGCTCCTCTGTCCACAGGATTCTCCAGGCAAGAACACTGGAGTGGGTTGCCATTTTTTACCCCACGGGATCTTCCCAACCCAGAGATCAAACCTAAGTCTTTGTGTTTCCTGCATTGGCAGGTGGATTCTTTACCACTACGTCACTTGTGAAGCCCTACATTATTTATCCTCAGTCTGGTATCTCACTGATGTGCATCAAAAAAATGACATTTTCAATACTGGAGAAAATGACTTACATCACCTTGAGAATGTCATCACTAAGATTATTATTATATGTAATGATTGGTTAAAAAAAAGCCTATGTTATATTTGACATAAAGCCTTTAATTCACTAACATAGGTTTGAATAATTTTCTGGTATTTGGAGAAAGCAAACAGTCTGGTTAATCAAAATTAGAGCATGTTACAGGGTCTTAATGGAGTGAATAGACATTGCATGCTGCTGCTAAGTCGCTTCAGTCATGTCCGACTCTGTGAGACCCCATAAATGCAGCCCATCAGGCTCCCCCATCCCTGGGATTCTCCAGGCAAGAACACTGGAGTGGGTTGCCATTGCCTTCTCCAATGCATGAAAGAGAAAAGTGAAAGTGAAGTCGCTCAGTCATATGAGGGTATTAAAAATGTCTGCGGAAGAAGAATTCTTTGAGGATTGGAAACATTTACTTTATTTGAACCTTCTGTTTTTTAGTACACGTCCCTGATAGCTCAGTTGGCAAAGAATCTGCCTGCAATGCAGGAGACCCTGGTTCGATTCCTGGGTTGAGAAGATCCGCTGGAGAAGGGATAAGCTGCCCACTCCAGTATTCTTGGATTTCCCTTGTGGCTCAGCTGGTAAAGAATCCACCTGCAGTGTGGGAGACCTGGGTTCCATCCCTGGGTTGAGAAGATCCCCTGGAGAAGTGGCTACCCACTCCAGTACTCTGGCCTGGAGAATTCCATGGACTGTATAGTCCATGGGGTTGCAAATAGCTGGACACGACTGAGTGACTTTCACCTTCACATTTTTAAGTTCACGGCTATACTCTATTTCTTTTCACTGTATGTGGCCATGTGTGTTCACTTCCCTCCTTCATCCATCCCCCTTCCTGGCCTCATTCTGTCTGTCTGTCTGTCTGTCTGTCTCTCACACACACAGCCAGAAAGCCCTCTTTTCTATGGCTGTATCTTCTGCCAGTTTTCAGGTTTGCTTTTGGCTCTCCTTGGTCTATTTGGTTAGGTATTCCCCGGTGATTCCTATAAGCACTGCTATTCAGACCTGGCCCCAGGCCACCCTACCCTTGGGTCAGGTCATTCCCTGCTTCTGCCAGTTTTCAGGCTTGCTTTTGGCTCTCCTTGGTCTATTTGGTTAGGTATTCCCTGGTGATTCCTATAAGCACTGCTATTCAGACCTGGCCCCAGGGAACCCTACCCTTGGTCAGGTCATTCCCTGTCTTCTCTGTAGTGGTTGATTTCTAAATTTCTGGTGCGCTCAGACATCTTAAAGACTGGTCATCTTCCTCAGGACTACCTGACACTCCAGAAGACTCAGTGACTCAGTGGCCAAGGCTGAGAAAGGCTAAGGAAGGCACAAGAGAGAAAGGAGAAGACCCAGCCATTCCACCCTTTCCGGGAAACCTGAGAAGCTCTCGGTACTTACTGGTGGAACGAGGTGAGACAGGTGCTTCTGTTCAGAGGCCACCAGGCATACCCATCCAGCAAGCGTGAGTGTCTGATTCAGCTGAGCCTGTGGTAACATCAAAAAACATAGACCAGGTGCCTTAAACAGCATATGTTTGTCTCTCATGGTTCTAGAGGCTGGGAAGCCTAAGCACAAGGTGCTGACTTGTCTGGTTCCTCCTGATGGGGGCCCTTTGTCCAGCTTACAAATGGCCATCTTCTTGTTGTGTCTGCTCCTGACAGAGAGGGAAAGTCTTCTCTGGTTTCTCGTCTGCTTCTTGCATGTATGTGCTCAGCTGCTTCAGTTGTGTCTGACTCTTTGAGATCCCATGGATTGTAGCCCACCAGGCTCCTCTGTCCATGGGATTAATACTGGTGTGGGTTGCCATGCCCTCCTCCAGGGGATCTTCCCCACCCAGGGATCGAACCTGTGTCCCCTAAGTCTCCTGCAGTGGCAGGCAGATTCTTTATCCACTGAGCCACCTGGGAAGCCCCTTCTGCAGATGTTATTGCAGATGCTATTATAAAGATACTAATACCACCACAAGAGCCCCACCTTTGTGACCTCATTCAAGCCTATTTATCAATACCTCCCAAAGGCCCCACCTCCTAATACCATCACACTGGGCTTAGTGCTTCAACATGTGGACTTGCAGGAGACATGTTTAGTTCACAACAAGGAAAATAAGCCTATTCTTTTCATACCTCAATTTAGAATTCCAGTTCTGCCATTTATTAGAAAGAAACATAAAATTTCCAAGCCACACTTATGCATTAAATAGATGAGGTTTTTAATGTGTATTTATATAGAATCTAGACAAATGGTACAGATGAAATGGTTCTGATTTGCAAGGCAGAAAAGGAGACACAGAGAGATAACAAATCCAAAGTGGGGACAGGATGAATTGGTAGATTGAAACTGACATATGTACACTGTTGATACCATGTATAAAATAGATAACTAACGAGAACCTAGTATAGAGCACAGAGAACTCTACTCAATGCTCTATGGTGACCTAAATGGGAAGGAAATCCAAAAAAGAGGGGATGTATGTGAATATATAGCTGATTCACTTCGCTATACAGCAGAAACTAACACAACATTGTAAAGCAACTATATTCCAATTAAGAAATTCTCCAAGCCCTCAAGGCTCATTTTTCCCCTCTGTAAAATGGGCATATGAAAATGTGTGACAGCTCTAAGGGATATTTGAGTGCTCAGAAGATGTCACTTTCTATCTCTTTCCCTTGGAAGAGAAAAAAGTTCACACTTCTCCAGCATTCTCTGAGTGCCAAGTTTTACTTTACCCCAGGTTAGGGTTATCAATAAGGGTAGAATTAAGCTGGAAGAGTTTGAAGGCCAAATGTGTGGATAAACAAAGATCGAAACATTCTCCTAGCATAGCTAATTAAAGAAGACAGAGGCTACTTCTCATGTAAATTCATGATGTTTCAAGATACACTCTCTGTCCTCCTGGGTCCCAGCAATTCTTTCAAAAATGCAAGAAATTGATGATAAGACAGTTGAGTGCCAATACCTCTCCACTGCGCTTCTCAGGTAGCACCAGCAATAAAGAACACCCCTGCTAATGCAGGAGATATAAGAGCTGTGGGTTCGATCCCTGCATCAGGAAGATCCCCTGGGGGAGGACATGGCAACCCACTCCAGTATTCTTACTTGGAGAATCCCATGGACAGAGGAGCCTGGTGGGTTACAGTCCATAAGGTCCCAAGTCAAATACGACTGAAATGAATTAGCAGGCAGGCACACAGCCTTCCACTACCAAAAAGCTGGATGTGAATCAAAACTGAACTCTTTGAATGCCCTGAACAGTCCACAATGACTTTCTTGTTATTTGTTCATTTAGCATATTTTTACTTAGAACCTCTGTGTGTAGGATTTTAATGCTGGAGAGTCACCATGATGCCATGTCTTTGCCCAGGCTATTCCCTCTACATTGACCACTCCTCCTAACCCCCTTGTCTGCCTGGCAAACTGATATTCTTTATTTCCAATTTGCTTTTGTTGTTGTTGTGTACCACATTTAAAGTCTTAATATAATTTGTTACAATCCTGTTTCTGTTTTATGTGTTTTTTTTTTTTTTCCACCAAAATGCATTTGGGATGTGGGCTTCCCAGGTGGCTCAATGGTAAAGAATCTGCCTGCAATGCAGGAGACTTGGGTTTTATCTATGGGTTGGGAAGATCCCCTGGAGGAGAAAATGGCAACCCACTCCAATATGCGTGCCTGGAGAATCCCATGGACAGAGGGGCCAGTGGGCTGCAGTCCGTGGGGTTGCAACAGAGTCACGCATGACTAAGCGTGCACACATATGGGATCTTAGCTCCTTGACCAGGACTGAACCTGCACCCCCTGCATTGGAAGGTGAAATCTTAACCACTGGACTGCCAAGGAGATCCCATTATTTCAAAACTTTTCACACATCATATTTAGCTTGATGCCTTCCCCGATCCATCTATGTGTAATACTCTCTCTCTGTTCTCATGGCGTTTCTTCTTGCTTTCATTTGAACATTTGCCACATTAGATTGTGATGGTTTATTACACAGGACTGTGAGCTCCTCCAAAGAAAGGACAGCACCTTCATGCTTGTCTTTTTTGAGATCTTGTGTGCATCACAGTAAATGTAGGTGCTCAATAAATAAATGATTAAAAGAATGAAAAAAAAAAAAA